>JAGKTI010010746.1:0-27830 GCA_018397915.1 Birgus latro
GAGTTGGCAGATTTAGAGTAATGGTGAGTAGTCTGGTTTAAAGATATTCATTTGCATATTATTTTCCTTAGTGACGTGAAAAATGCTTAATATGTTATGTTACATGTGTCCTGGTGAGTTTAGCGCTTTTTTAGCGCTTTTTGAGGGTGAATCTAGCGCCATGCTAAATTTTCAGTTGGCAACTCTGGGCAGGCATCAGGAGCATTCAAAACTGAGCGGTGGTGGCAGACGGACCTGCGTTCGAGAGATGTCCATATTTCTCCCCCTTCGTATTGAGGAGTTTGGAGATGGGGAGTGTCCTGGAAGTTTGCTGAAGAGTTTGGAGATGGGGAGTGTCCTTGGAGTTTAGCGGTGTCGCCACAGGATATCTGTGTTGGAGGTTAGCCATGGCAAAGTTCCGGGTCTTCCACCATCAATGGAGGGTAACACGTGCTCCCCTTATGACTCCCAGATGCCGACTCACTCAGTTTTGAGAAGTTAACTGAAGCTTTGATTATCAGACCAATTTTGTGAATTTTTTGGGTCCCAACAAACACGAAGCATAAATAGCTAAATAAGTGAGAATATACACGGGTGTTAACCAGCCGTTTGGACCGTTGAGTGAGAAACTTTCAAATTTAGAGAATGTTCTGGGAAAAATTGTGGCACTGTATTGTTCCTTCAGTTTTGTGGTTCTTATCTTGAAAACTGTGAGGAAAAGGAAAGGTATACATCTCTCAGTTACATTTAAGGTAAATCTGCAAAGTGAATAATAGGTTACTGGAAATATGTTTTCATTTTTTTTGAGGATTGTGAAGTGCTTGATCTCTATTTTAGAGTATTAACTGTGATTTGAGTAACCTGTTCACTGGCACCAGGCTAGAGTCAACTTTCATATCAGAGTCCTTCAATAGACTGATTATTCTTTGATATCTGTCTAAGCAGGGGGCCAAAATTTAACATAGTTTTTGTTTGTCACTCCGTGGTCATACCCATGCCCCGTTATATCTTGGGAGGGAACCTTTATGTCAGTGAGGGATGGTATTAGAGGGTTATAACAAGGTTTATCAAGAGTACACCCAGAGGGTGGTGTGTTGATTGTAATTGACATGATTTTCTTGTATATTTGGAATGTTAATACTTGACCAAACCAAGTTATGTTATACACTATTTGTCCAGCCAATTGTGAGCCAGTCACTATCGAAATTCTTTTCCATTTCTGCATTTTATTTGAGTTTTGGAGTGTGTAATAAAAATCCATGTAATCTTGTATTCATACCGGTCTTCTTCCTTCTCCTGCTCATGAAGACTGCTCGTGGCTTGTTGGTAGTAATGGTATAATATTTTGTTGAGAGTGTACTGAGGTAATTCACAGAGGAGAGAACTAGTGAAAAGGAGACTACTCATGTCCCGCCGAAATCCAGTGGACCGAGTTTCTCATGATTTATGCAGTAAATATCAAAGTCCACGCTTATCCCCATCCTGTTACAGGTCTACGGCTGCTCAGGCTAATCGCTACCCTTGTGCTACCCCTATTGTCACGAGCATAACCAGTAGGCTGATCCCAAGAAAATGTAATACTAATAATTAAATCTTCTTAGACAGTCCAGTTTACCCATCACAAGGCTGGTGGCTTAACCTATCTCAAGCTTTGTCCCATTACAAAATGGTGGCAGACAATTATAGTAATAGGCATTTATAGAAAATTAAATAAAATATTTTCTCATTACATCTGATGACAGTTTAACCCCTTAACCGAAGATCGTCACTTTCGTGATGGTCGGGTGCAATGGATCATACCATGGGGCATGACTTCTGTGACTCTGCTTTTTTTAATTTGTCCTGGCTTTCAGGTGGTGACTTGTATCATCTATCAGCACTGCCAATGTCCAGCAATAGTCAGAGCTGCTAATGTCATCAGTACCCCCATCCATTATTGACAATTTAGCCATTTTCCCCCATTGTGGACTCCCATCCCTACCTCACCTCCATTACCCTCTCGTGTCATCTGCTCAGTCGCTCTGCACTACGCAAATCTTCCCCGGATTTTTCCACTGTTTTCATCCATTGAAATGAGCCCTATGCCCTATTCTTATACAATATAATACATATATATCTATATCTATATCTATCTATCTATCTATCTATCTATCTATATGTATATAATAAGGTAATTGATAGTGCCATACACCTGGAATTGGCTAATTATCACTTGGCAACATCCAACCTGCTCTCGTTCGCTAATTTCCCCTGCTTTCCCCCCCCGTGAAATATGCCGCATGAGCTACTCTCGTAATATAAATGTATATAAGAAAGGAAGGAAGAAGCCTGAGTGATATTTATATTCACCTGGAACTACCTAATTTATTATGTATTGTCTAGATTTCCTACAACTTATTTCTTAGCATATACATTAGCAGCTGACATTTTCAATTCTTGGTTACCAAGATAAGTATTGTACAGTCAGTTCGCTCTCGTCCTTCACGGTGAAATCATGCCTTTCCATTTCTGCTGCTTTTGCGCCCATTCTAAAATGCCCTGTGACCTCTACCCCTACTAAGCATCGTTTGGGAAGCGGTAAAGGATTGTAGATATATATAAGTAATAAAGTACTAGAAATAATAAAGTGTGAGTGTGTATATGAATAAGAAATGACAGAATACCAGCGGCGAATTAGCGTAAGTGGGAGGCTTGTACTCGCTCGTATTTTACATTGCTTTCACTGTTTTTTTTGGAGTATGGATTCCAAACTACTTGGAAATAATTGAATAGTGTTTCTAGTGTTAATATCTGGCAGCGGTATTCATATTACGTGAGGTCGGGAAGTGTAAAGTGGAGACTTAGTTACTCAACATCAGAAGTCTCCACAAGTCCTACTGTAGTCAACGAGTGCTAAAAAAAAAAACATCCCAGGAGAAAGCTGATGGTATGTGCCAAAGGCTTATTTAATTATAATATTCTAGGACCAATAAATGATTTTTGGCAAATATTATTAAAAAGTCAGTCAGAGCGCGAATATCCCCGCAGGATGGGCCCTGCACACCTCCGACAACCCCATGGTTTAAGGGTTAATATCAAATTAAAATTTTTCTCATTACATCTGGTGGCAGCTATAGTGGGATAATCACTGACTTAATTAAAATTCCTCCATAAATCGTTCTATGTGGCAAAAGTGGTTATCCCGCGGACCCTCTTGAATCCAGTGTGTAGAAAATTTTGAGTATTCTCGTCTCCCTAGATCTCTCCTGTTAGTGGAAATATTCAGAGTAACTAGTGGCATGTCATGGACCGATGTTTGTTAGTGCAGGTTTGATGAAGTCAACTGGGTGCTCTGAAGATTCTGTAGTTCATTGGGACTTCTTAGAGGTGGGCACTTTTTGTAAATGATTGAGAGACCAGAAGTATTCCTTGTAAGCTTTCATCATAGCGCATTACATGGAAGGTGAACAGAAAGATAATATTGACGAATATGAGCAGCTTTGTGCACAGTACGCAGACGCGTTTGAGCAGGCAGTGACTCGCGAGCAACAACATTCAAATCAATTCGGTGCTGAAGCAATATTAGCATCTCCCCCGAGGAGTTTCCAAGCAGATGCACAGACACCATACATTCCCAAACAGCCAATACTGCAAGGCGTGTCACCTAATAATCCATTCTGTGGCAGAGAGACAGTTGCCATTCTACTTCCGCGATTCCGCATTGAGGTGAAGGATATAGAAAAACTAGAGTTGAGCCACCTGCAGGGAGTTGAAGTGGAAAGCCTGCTAAGGCTTTTTCTTGAACAAGTTGAAACCAGTCGTGACGAGGATGAGGACCGACTACGCATAGCTAAGGCACGGGTGAGTAATCAGATTGCCAGTCTCATACAGTATGCCGTCAGCCAAGGAAAAGTTAGGCAGTGGTGTGATTTGAAGAATTTCCTCAGTAGCAAACTGGTAGGCGATTTAAACTTTGGCAGAGCATGGGAAGAGCTTGAAGCAAGGAATTATGACTGGGAGGACCTACCTCAGATCTTCAGTCACCAAGTAATCTGCCAATATGCATCCATAGCCATGAAGTTCCCACAAGAGAGGCTCCCAAACAGAGACTGATTTCTGAAAAGGAAGATCATGGACGGCATTCCGAAGGAGGCACGCAGAAAGGTGAGTAGTTTTGTAGAAGATGAAATCCTCTTACAGAAATTTATGGACCGGGTGGAGACGGAACGTCAATCTTGGATGGCAATAACTGCACAAAATGTTCGTCCCGTCAGTGAACAGATTTCCACCATGGCTGATTCAACCACAGTGAAGCCAGCCTCTTCGAAGGAACCTACCTTCCACGACTGAAATGATGTCCAAGAAAAAATAGGAAAACTAACTGCCAGATTAAAACCGAATATCCTCAAAAACAGTTAATATGTGGTGCCCATTCTGTCGAAAGAACAATCATATGCTCCGTGATTGCTTCAAGAAACCTCTTGTTGAAACATGTTTTGACTGCCTGCGACCATGTTGTCGGAGAGGAAGACCCAACTCCCCTGGAAAACCGAACGAGTCAGCTTCGATCTGACTAGTCAACCAGGGTTCACCGACGATTTCTGTGTCAGTAAATGGCAAAGTGATCCAAGCTCTCATCGATACCGGAAGTCAGATTACATTAGTTAGGGCCGCTACTATCAGCAAATTGAAGGTCGACTGCAACCAGAGGAGGCAGGTACCGAATCTCGCTGGAGTTACGGGTGCTTCACTAAGAGTTTTGGGTAGTGCCAAACTCACTGTCTGCATTGGGTGTAATAAAGACATCGAGAGATGGATTCCCGTAGTGCCCAATTCCTACTTGGACGTGGATATGTTGCTGGGAACAGACATTCTTGGCCAAGCGCCACTGAAGTAGAATCATGCCGAACAAATAGTAGTGGGGAGATACGAGTTAAGGCATGTGAAGACCAGGAGGGTAAAGGTAAAAAATGTTACTCCTGAAGAAGTGAAAAGCAAACACACACCAGGAGCTCCAGTCAACTATGTGAGGTTGGACACTACAGTGACCACACCACCACACATGGGAGAAATGATCCAAGTCCCAGTTAGTGCCAGCGAAGGAGACATCCTAATAATCACACCCAAGCAGTCACCTGCAAGACAGACATTACCCTTTTGTGCTCGAGTGGATGCTGATATGACAATTCTGTGGCCTGTGAGAAACCAACAAAGAGTACACCAAGTTATGAAACAGGGTACCTATTTGGGCACATATGAGAAACTCGAAGCTGAACCTGACCTGGCTCTCCGCCAAATACAAACAACTCTGGTGAATGAGCTAGTTCCATCAAATGAATTTCTACCGGAGGATCAGATTAACATGCAAACCTGGAGAAGCTGCATGAACAAGGGAATTGGACACACCTGACCTCAGAACAGAGAGACCAGTTGTTTGAAGTCTTGATACGCCATCATGAAGCCTTTATCCTTGACAAGAACAAATTAGGTCTAATAAAGGTACCGCCCGCACACATTTCGATTGAAGATCCAACCCCAGTGCGAGGTCCGACGTATAGATATCCCGAATTAGCCAAAGAAGTGATTGCCGAGATGCTTGACGATATGGAGGCCAAGGGCATTATTGAACCGTCAGCAGCAGCATGGTTGAGTCCTGTTGTATCAGTTTCTAAATCTGACGGTAGTAAGAGGATGTGTCTAAATTATCAAGGAGTCAACACCCACTTAGCCACAGATATATACCCACTGCTGAGACTAGAAGAATTAGTGGAGAACGCTGCTGGCCTCCAATACTATGCAACCATAGATGTGAAGGACGCTTACCATCAAGTTATGTTGGATGAGGCCAGTTGAGACATTACTACGTTCAGTGAAGGAGTAGCCTTGTACCGCTTTAGAAGATTGCCGTTTGGACTAAGCGTGAGCCCCGCCATCTTTTCTCACCAAATGTTTACTGTGCTAGCCCCATTAGTCAAGGAAGGCTGGGTGAAGAACTATTTGGACGACATCATCCTGTGGACTGCTGACTATGATACTCTGATCGAACACCTGGATAAGCTTTTCACGCGACTTACACAATCCAGTGTTAAACTCAACCTCACCAAGTGCTCATTTGGCCAGCGACAAGTGAAGTTCTTGGACCACGTCATTTCTGAACACGGATGTCGGCCCGATCCTGCAAATGTAGAAGCTGTGCTGAAGATGAAACTGCCGAAGACCGTTAAAGAAGTTAGAGGATTCCTGGGCATGGTTGGTGTCTACCACAAACACATTCTTAGTTTCGCAAAAATAGCCAAGCCTATCACAGATTTGACCAAGAATAACCATCCTTTCGTGTGGACGGACGAATGCCAAGACTCTTTTGAAAAGCTGAAGGCCAGATTAGTGGAAGCTTCAATCCCGATCAAAGCGCAAAGGGACCAGTTGTACATTCTTACCTCAGATGGTAGTAAGTACCATGTAGGCGCTGTATTAAGTCAAATGCAACCTGACGGCAAATCTGGAGTGATAGGGTACTTTTCCAAAAAACTCAAGCCAACCGAGACTAGATATTCATCCACTGATCGGGAGAGGCCTTGGCAATTGTCCTGGCATGTCGTAATTTCCATCATTTTTTTGGGGCACTAAGTTTTTAATTCAGACAGACCACCAATCGTTAACTAGCATCTTGAAAAAGAAAACCAAGTCTCCGCGACTCAACCAGTGGATATTAGAAATGCGAGAGTACTGCTACGAGATTGAATATACCCAATGCAAGCACAATGTAGTTGTCGATTTATTGTCGCGGCCAGTGCGTACTATCAGTTATGCAGGAGAGTCTACCATCCTTGGTAAAACAAAAGAAGTGCGCGAATTACAACGCTAAGAGACCCGGTGGAGGGAAATGATCGATTACCTAGAAGGAGGAGACATTCCAAGAAATCGCTTGCCTAAGTGTACTATTGACCAGTTTGCTTTGGAGGAGGGAGTATTGTATTATATCAGGACAAACCGACGGAAGCATCCATTATGTGTTAGTAGTACCCTGTTTGTTTAAGAAGGAAGCCTTGCAATATGCTCATGTAATGCTTTCAGGCCACTTGGGTCAATTTAAAACTATGATGAAAGTAGAAGAATATTTCTATATACCTAACTCCTATTCCGAGGTAGTTCAATGTGTTAGGAATTGCATTGTCTGTCAGCAAACGAAATGAACACGTGGCCTCCAGCAGGAGTGGCAGGAGTTACCATCAGTTGATAAGGCCCTGGAGAGGGTTAGTACTAATTTAACTGACATGCTTGCTGGATCCCACGGGTACCGTTATGTGTTGACTATTATAGACCACTATTCTCGCTTTGTGAAATTCTTCGCTCTCAGGACAAAAGTTCCAGAGGAAGTGGTAGAGATGTTTCACCAGTCTGTTATCGACTTTGGGGTCCCCAAGGTCCTGCTCATGGACAATGGGGCCGAGTTCCGCTCACAAGTTTTTCAGACCCTTTGTCGGAATTACCACATCACTACCGCCTATACTACCCATTACCATCCCCGAGGCAACAGTGTCAAGGAGAGGATGCATCGTACACTGAAGTCCATACTACGATCCTTGTGTCTAGGCTATCCACTCCGCTGGCCCCAGTTTCTAGGTCAGTGTCAACGGATCATGAATGCTGCAGTTCACACCACTAAAGGCCAGCAACCTTATTTTGCTTTCTACAATCGCCATGTTTCTCGTCACGTGGATGCCCAGCTTACTGAAGTTGCCAGCGATCCCGAATGTATAGCAGCAGCTCACGAAGTGCTCCAGTCGACACATCGCCGCAAGGCCCGGAAATATAGAGAAGTGGCTAATCAGTGGCGATGTAACCAAGCATTGAAGGTGGACGATTTGGCCTGGGTCAAATGTGAAACTGATGTGCCTGGAACCAGCCGTAAACTCAATGTACTGTGGAAGGTTACAAAGTGTGAGAAGTGATAAGAGGAGGTAGTGCCTATGTTCTGGTAGAAATACTTTCTCACAGTCATCCAAAGAGCAGCAGAAAAGGTTAAGCTCTGTGTTGGTGATGAGCAATGGATTACCAAGCCCGAGGAGTTGGTAATAGTGGAACTGGAGGAAGAGGAAGTTTTACCACCAAGAGTCTGTAGACCTCCACGCCTGTATATTGAGTAGTGTGTGTAACAAGCGCATCATGAATAAAACCAGTTCAGAGTTGAGAAATAGAAAATATTAGATTTTATCGTAGCAGAAGGTAAAACGGTGCTAAAAAGGAAAAAGAAATCGGAGAAATGATTGAAGCTATTTAGCCCAATCAGGCGAGCAGAAAAATTGATTAAAGTGTGTTACTAAGGGCAGAAAAGCAGTTCAATAAGGAAATAGAAAGCAGTAAAGTTGGAAAATCCTGTAATTGACCACCTGATGAGGATATGGTGTGGAACTAATGTCCTAAACCTTGGATGTGTCTCTCATGATTCTGCAGGAGATTAATCGGAGATTAATAGAAGTTAATGGTAAATAATTACTCTTTTTCCGCAAGATCAGTTCAAGGGTTCATATAAGTACAGTTGAAGTAGAGCTTCCCCGTATTGATAATCGTTGACTATGAGCAGAGTCATGTTGTGTTTTTGGGCATAAGGCACGTATCTGTCGAGCGCAGCCAAAACTGGAAACTACAAGGGTGAGAATAGTGAGTTCCAGGATGCGTAGTCGGGCCCTGGTGTTAGTTACTGTATCCCTGTAGGGAGTATGAAAGAGATGAACGTAATATTCTTTATTTTTATATATATATATTTTTTTTTGTTTAAATGAATGGTATGGTGTGTACAGGTTAGGCAATCACCATTCCCGCCGCCGAGAATTGGGGGGTGACTAACTTCTGGTCATGGGGCACCCTGACTCACACTGCGGGAGGAAGGTTGAAACCTCATGAGTCTGCTGGGAGAAGCGCATCTTTGTGAGAATGCTCATGAAGTCAGTGTGTGACTTCCGTCATGTTCCGTTTCAAGAGTTGCAACTCATTCATACCAAGTAAAAAGAGAAAAGTTAAAGAAAGAAAAGATCGCCAAGTGGGTGGATGAAGTTCTTGTAGACATGAGACACATATTACACATATTCAGGCTGGACATGTGGTCATTTGGTACTGACTTGAGATGTTCACAGGAAGGGACTTATGCTTAGAATGTAATGTAGGTAGGATGTAAGAGTATTTAAGATTTAAGTTCCATTAATATTAAGATAGAATAAGTATTACCCCTTTATATTTAAGGTGGCATATGTATTACGACTCAATTTAGAATGGAGTGGAGTTTAAGCATCGCAGATGAGTAAAAATCTAAATTCTCGAGTGGAAATTAATGTAACGAAGGAAAATTATTGTAGTGTCCCCGTATTCAAATAATCGTTTTTATTGAAAGTAACCCTTTCTGAGAGACCTAGAGGCCGCATTACACCGTGTTCATCCGCATTAAGTAGTCACCTGTGCAAATACTATCGTTCATTTAAAATTGTGTAACATAGATTTTTATGTCAACTGTGATACTAGCAAACAGGATTAGTTTAGAAATGATGTATTTATTGAGAAAGTAACGCATTGATAAGGAAGTTAGGAAAATAATTTGAAATCCGTGCCAAGCGCTGCTGTGTGTGTGAGAGAGAGAGAGAGAGAGGAAGGCATCAGGAGCATTCAAAACTGAGCCGCGGTGGCAGACGGACCTGCGTTCGAGAGATGTCCTTATTTCTCCCCCTTCTTGTTGAGGAGTTTGGAGATGGGGAGTCTCCTGGAAGTTTGCTGAAGAGTTTGGAGATGGGGAGTGTCCTGGAAGTTTGCTGAAGAATTTGGAGATGGGGAGTGTCCTGGAAATTTGCTGAAGAGTTTGGAGATGGGGATGTCCTGGAAGTTTGCTGAAGAGTTTGGAGATGGGCAGTGTCATAGGAGTTTAGCGGTGTCTCCAATTAATGCTGAGTCTGAGGACAACAGGATATCTGTGTTGGAAGTTAGCCATGGCAAAGTTCCGGGTCTTCTCAGTTTTGAGAAGTGAAGCTTTGATTATCAGACCAATTTTGTGAATTGTTTTGGGTCCCAACACAAAGCATAAATAGCTAAGTAAGTGAGAATATACACGGGTGTTAACCAGCCATTTGGACCGTTGAGTGAGAAACTCAAATTTAGGGAATGTTCTGGGAAAAATGGTGGCACTGTATTGTTCTTTAAGTTTTGTCGTTATTATCTTGAAAATTGTGAGGAAAAGGGAAGGTTATATATCTCACTCAGTTATATTTAAGGTAAATCTGTAAAGTGAATAATAGGTTACTGGAAGTATGTTTTTTTTTTTTTTTTGAGGATTGTGAAGTGCTTGATCTCTATATTTTAGAGTAATAACTGTGATTTGAGTAACCTATTCACTGGCACCAGGCTAGAGTCAACTTTCATATCAGAACCTTTCAATAGACTGACTATTCTTTGATATCCGTCTAAGCAGGGGGCCAAACTTTAAAATAGTTTTAGTTTATTTGTCACCCCGTGGTCATATCCATGCCCCGTTATATCTTGGGAGGGCACCTTTATGTCAATGAGGGATGGTATTAAAGGTTTATAACATGGTTTATCAAGAGTACACCCAGAGGGTGGTGTGTTGATTGTAATTGACATGATTTTCTAGTATATTTGGAATGTTAATACTTGACCAAACCAAGTTATGTTATACACTATTTGTCCAACCAATTGTGAGACAGTCACTATCGAAATTCTTTTCCATTCCTGCATTTTATTTGAGTTTTGGAGTGTGTAATAAAAATCCATGTAATCTTGTATTCATACCGGTCTTCTTCCTTCTCCTGCTCATGAAGACTGCTCGTGGCTTGTTGGTAGTAATGGTATAATATTTTGTTGAGAGTGTACTGAGGTAATTCACACAGAGGAGAGAACTAGTGAAGAGGAGACTACTCATGTCCCGCCGAAATCTAGTGGACCGAGTTTCTCATGATTTATGCAGTATCAAATCCACGCTTATCCGCATCCTGTTACAGGCCTACGGCTGCTCAGGCTAATCGCTACCCTTGTGCTACCCCTATTGTCACGAGCATAACCCGTAGGCTGATTCCAAGATAATGTAATACTAATTCTAAATCTTCTTAGGCAGTCCAGTTTACCCATCACAAGGCTGTTGGCTTATCCTATCTCAAGCTGTGTCCCATTACAAAATGGTCGCAGACAATTATAGTAATAGGCATTTATAGAAAATTAAATAAAATATTTTCTCATTACATCTGATGACAGATTAATATCAAATTAAAAATTTTCTTATTACACTATGATTGTCTAAAAGAGGCTATTCTAAAAGCATACGAACTCGTGCCAGAGGCTTATAGGTTTAAGTTTAGATCCACCTTCAAAAGATCAGACTCATGTGGAATATGCTAGAGTACGGTACTCACAGATTTGTGTAACCAATGGCTACACTCTAAGAATGTTGATACTTTCACCATATTAAAAGAGTTAGTGATCTTGGAGAATTTCACTGATAAAATAGACAGGGATATTGCAACACACTCAGTAGAAAAAAAGTTAGATACCCTAGCTGAGGCTGCTGTTGTAGCTGATAACTATACTATAATTCATAAGCATGGACGTAAGTCTCATTCACTTGTTAAGGGTAGGAGAGTGAACCAACCAGTTTTTGTGAACCCTTCTGGTAAAGGCAAGTGAATGTCAGGTGACACTAGTGGGAACCTTGAAACCCCAGAGCATGTTAGTTCCACGAAATTAAGTGAGGACAGTGTTGCCAGAGGGTCAAGAAAAGGTGTCATATTTTCCCAGTATTGGTGCTGGAAAAAACGAGGGAAGAGTTCCAATGTAAAACCTATTACTTTGTTAAACTCTTGGGGAGCTTTTGACACCAACAGAGAGCAGCCACCCACAGATATTGCTAGCAGTAGTCAGACACAACCCCAGCAAGTGCATATTGTTGATAAGGCCAGAGTGGAGCTGTCATTGGTTGATAGACAGACTCCTGTAGAGCCATTGTTAGAGACTAGTAAGACTGGGACAGTGCAGCCATCAGGTTCAAGTGAGAGTGGTAATAAGACTCCATCAGAGCGTCCTCCCCCAAGCAGTACACAAAGTGTAGGAAAAGGTGGTAAGGAAGTCACTATACTTAGAGACACAGGAGCTTCTCAGTCACTAATGTTGAAGGGGATTGTTGATGTAGCTGACCCTAATGAATATGTCTTGTTGCAGGGTATAACTGAGTTTGTATCTGTTCCCCTAGTTGAGGTGAAGCTCCAGTCAGTATTAGTTACTGGTCCAGTGCGTGTGGATGGATGTTGTTGACCAGCTTCCTGTACAAAGGGTCACTTTCCTTTTGGGTAATGACTTGGCGGGAGGACAGGTGAGTGCTGTTCCCTGCATGTCAAAAACTCCCCTGAGTGAGGATAGGACTAAAGAGTTGGATCCTAACGTATTTCCCGCGTGTGTTGTAACTAGAGCTATGACGGCAAAGGCCAGCCGAGGTAATGGTGACAGTAATGGCACTGGCAATGCCGATGATGATATTGGGCTTGGTGATACCTTTTTCGCCCAGTTAAATGACTCAGAGGTTGATGATTCTCCCCACATTGATATAAGTGCAAGATTATTTGATATGCAAAGATCTGATCCAGAGATTGCCACTTTAATTGACTCAGCAGTTAGGGAAGATGAATGTGAGTCTGAATTGACAGAGTGTTATTATTTATGGCCAAACAACGTGTTAATGAGAAGGTGGAGATCTCCTAGTGTTGTTCATGATGACGAGTGGGAGACTGTACACCAAGTTGTGGTTCCAAGGTCCTATTGGCTAAAAATTGTCCATTGCTCATGACTTTTCTTTAGAAGGTCACTTAGGGGTGAGGAAGACACTCTTCCGCATCTGGCAGCATTTTTATTGACCTGGAATCCGTCAAGATGTCTCCCGGTTCTGTAGGTCATGTCACACCTGTCAGCTAGTCGGTAAGAACAATAAGCCCATCCATGCGGCTCATTTGATTTCTCTACCTGTATTTTAGGCCCTATCGACTTGAGTCCTTATGGACATTGTTGGCCCTTTGCCTAAAACCTCCTCAGGCCACCAGTACATCCTCACAATGTTAGACATGGCCACTAGATATCCTGAAGCCATTCTCTTGAGGAATATTTCGGCTAAATTGGTTGTAAAAGAGATGCTAACCTTCTTTACCCAATTTGGTCTCCCTAAGGAAGTTGAATCAGACCAAGGCAGTAATTTAAATTCCAGACTGTTCAGACAAACCCTTAAGGAGTTAGGAATCTTCCAGATCACATCCACAGCATATCATCCTCAGAGTCAGGGTGCATTAAAGAGGTATCACCAAACTTTGAAGTGTATGCTCAAAAAGCTTTGTACTGATGAAAAGAAATGGGACAAGTGTTTGCTTTTTCTACTTTTTGCAACCAGAGAAGCACTGAGTGAGTCCTTAGGCTACTCCCCATTTCAATTAATCTTTGGCCATGAGGTAAGAGGACCTCTTAAACTCCTCATAAAACAGTGGGTCAAGGATGATGACCAGAATAACTTGCTGGACTTTGTGTCAAAATTTAAAGAAAGATTGGCCTGTAGCATGGAAATAGCCAGGGCACACTTAGAGTCATCTCAGGAGAAGATGAAGAGATGGTATGACCACTGTAAGAAAGTTAAAAACAGTGTTTAACCCAGGTGATCAAGTTCTTGTTTTACTTCCCATTCATGGTCAGCCTCTGCAGGCATGTTTTGCGGGTCCCTTATGTAGTTGAGAAGAGGGTAAGTGAAGTAAATCATGTCATTTTAACCCCAGACCGGAGGAAGGAACGAAGACTGTGCCATGTAAATATGTTAAAGGAGTACCACAGGCGAGACGTGGACCCCCCTAGTGCTGCATGTGTGGTGACGGCTATCGAGTTGGCGGAGGATGAGGGCTGCCCTTTGACTTTGGACCAGACGACCAGCTGGAGAGAAAACCAGGATGCTTGGAGTACACTGGCTGATAAACTCTCCCACTTGACTGCAGAGCGACATGCTGAGCTTGTTGCCCTTCCCTGATGTCTTCTGGGACACCCCAGGATGGATGGAAGTGGCACAGCATGACGTGGACGTTGGAGATGCCAGTCTTGTGAAGCAGTGACCCTACTGGGCTAGTCCTCTGAAGCAGACCATCATCCAAGAGGAACTGAACTACATGTTGTAGCAAGGGTTAATCGAGTCCTGTCAAAGTGAGTGGTGCTCCCCGGTCACAGTGGTTCCCAAACCCGATGGGTCACATCGTTTCTGCATCGATTACCGTAAAGTCAACTCCCTTACCAAGACTGATACCTACCCACTCCCTGGAGTAGATGGTTGTGTGGATGCAGTAGGCAGTGCGAAGTTTATCACAAAATTAGATTTTATGAAGGGATATTGGCAAGTCCCTCTCAGAGAAGGGGCCCAAGAAATTTGTGGGTGGCAGTACTTGTGAATGTAAAGTCATTCCCTGTGGTATGAAGAATGCTCCTGCCACTTTCCAAAGGCTGATGAATGAACTCACAAAGGACTTAGATAATCGTGTAACCTACATTGATGATGTTATCTTTAGCAATACATGGGAACAATACTTGAGCCAACTAGATGCCTTGTTGCAGACACTGTCCTCTGGTAATTTAGTTTAAGTAAATGTGAATTTGTAAGGGCTCGAGTGCAGTACCTAGGTTATGCGGTCGGTTTAAGCCAAGTGAGTCCACCTGATGTTAAAGTTCAGGCCATAGTTAATTCCCCCCAACCCAAAAATAAGAGAGAGTTGCAATGATTCTTGGGTATGGTAGATGCTTTGGCCTGAACTTCTCTGATCTTGTTGCTCCCCTCACTGATTTGTTAAGAACAGGCGTCAAGTATGAGTGGAAGCCAGAATGTGAGGATGTCCAGTGCTTCAAGCTCCCAATTTTGACAAACATTTTAAATCAGCTGTTGATGCCAGTGGCCTAGGGGCCGGCGCAGTTTTGCTTGAGGATAATGATCAGGGCTTTGAGATGCCTGTATGCTATTTTAGTAAAAAATTGAATAAGGCTCAGAAAAATTATTCAGCTATTGAGAAAGAACTCCTTGCACTTATACTCGCCCTTCAACACTTTTCTGTATATGTTGGTCCAGGGTCAGATGATGTTGTAGTGTACACTGATCACCACCCTCTGAAATTTTTGTCCTGATTTAAGGACAAGAATCCTAGATTGACCCACTGGGTCCTATTTTTGCAGGAATACTCCATTGATGTGAGACATATATAGGGTGTCACCAATGTTTTAGCAGATTACCTGTCCAGAACTTAATTTGTACAGTATCCAGATATTTCCTCTTGGGAAATTTCTTCTCTCAGGAAGGGAGGTGTTACTGGCGTAGTTACCCCAGTAATGAAAATAGAAACAGAAGAGAGATGATGATGTACAGAGAGAGGCAAGCCTTGAAGAAAACACTTAATCTTTTTCTTATCAGTTTTGGTGCCTGGGAGGGTAACCTGTTACCCCGAACCGCAGTAGTTGTGTTTGCCTAAGCCGCCTAAGCCGTCAGTTTGGGCCTCTGGGAATAGATAAAGATAGGTAACGCCAGTTGTTTTTTCCAGATTTTGCTTGTTAAGAACTCATCTGTCCTTGAATAAGTGGGCATGACCTAAGATGGGTGGAGCGTACTTCAGAGTAACTACCAGTCGAATTGTCAAACGCTTTTCTGACTTTCTTGATGGCTTGTAACTGGCTATGTGTGAGTTCTGTAAGGCCCCCTATGGGTCGCAGGTGCCTTTTGTGTTTATGAGTGGCTGGAGATTGTATTCAAGACAGCCTAATGGCTAGATAGCCAAAAGAGGCTGAGAAACCTACCTTATATAAGATCAGAATTAGCACGAGCGTTACTTCTTTAAGTCACTTTTAAGAGACACATTCATACATCTTTTGTCACTCTCATGTACACTTTTGTCACATTTTATTACACTTTCCCTCTTATTTTCACATATTGCTCAATACGTCACTTTGATTACAAAACACACTATTTGTGCACCACTTTCCATTTTTAGTTCACTTCTCCATCTACACTTGTGTGAGATTTATTCACTTCTCCATTTACACTAGTGTGTTATTTATATTTTGGATTATCCCAGTCTTCAAGCTACTCGAGTTCTGTAATCTGTGAGTGCTGAGTGCATACATAGCCTCCAGTGTTTGTAATCTGGATAGGTAAGAAACAACTAGTTTATGTTTATATTCTGAGGGCTATGTGCATTCCCCTTTGTAAAACGAATTCTGGTTTCTTCTTTGGTGTGTGTGTGTTATAGTGTACAGTAAAGTTAAGTTGATTTTCTTGTGAGCTTTACCTTATCCCTTTTGGTAATTAATTAAGGGTTAAGAGTGCACCATAATATATATCTCATAACAGTATCTTTACAGGAATGAGTCAAGCTCGTACTATCCCGTGTCTTAAACCATTTTTATCGTACATGTCCTTAAATTTATTAATTGCTTTTGCACACACTGTTTCATTCGGTAGTGCATTCCACTGATCAATTGCCCTGATTAGGACACTAAATTTCCTTACGTCATTATCACCTCTCTTTTTCTGCAGTTTTCTGCAGTGTCCTCTTGCTGATGCATCCCCATAGGTTATGTAATCATTTATGTCCATTTTCTCCTTCCATGATATGCATTTACATAGCATAATCATATCTCCTCTTTTCCTTCTCTCCTGTAGTGTAGGTAGATTCAATTCAGTTTTTCTAGTCTTTCTTTATAGCTTAGATCTCTTAAGCTTGGTACCCATCTCGTAGCGGCCGTTTGAACTTTTTCAATCTTATCTATGTGTTTTTTGAGATGAGGACTCCAGACCACTGACTCATACTCCAGGGTTGGTTTGATGAATGATGTTATTTTTCTTTATTATCCTGTCTTCATTTATATATGTGAATGCTATTCTCATATTTGCAAGCAGTGTATACATGTTCTGTACCTTCTCACTGGTTTGATCAGCCAGAGATAATCTGTTATTGATAATCACACCTAGGTCCTTCTCTCTTTCTGATGTTTTTTTTTTTAATGCAAGGAAGAAGGAACCAAAGGCTGAAGGCATGCAAACTGTTCTTTCTAAGAACAAACAAAAACAATACAAAAAAAAAGCCAAATTCAAGATCCATTGTTCATTTCGAGATGCCTGGACACACAGCGTTTGAAGGACTGGAGATCATAGGAGGTAGGAAATACAGACAGAGGAAGACAGTTCCAGAGTTGACCGGTTGCATAAATGAAGGACTGGGAATAACAGTTAACTCTTGCATTAGAGAGTTGGACAGAAAGGTTGTTGCTAGACGGGTGCTACGTGCCCGTCGTAGAGGTGGAGGGATGCAAGCAGACAGTTCAGAGGAACAGTAGCCATTGAAGTAGAGATAGAAAAGAGATAAAGATGCAACAGTGCTGCGAAGAGACAGAGGTTGAAGAGAGCCAGTAAGAGGAGGAGAGTTAATGAGACGAAAAGCATTTGACTCCACCCTATTGAGAAGGGCTGCATGTGGGGAGCCTCCCCACACATGAGAATTGTACTCTAAACAGGGGCGAATAAAACCCGTGTACAAAGTCAACAACTGTGCAGGGGTAAAGAAGGTACGGAGTCGGCTTAGCACACATAATCTCTTGGAAGCAGATTTCACAAGAGATGTAATATGCTCCTTCCAAGATAAATCCCTAGTGAATGAAACCCCTAGCATGTTCAAGGATGATGCAGGAGCGAGCTGTACATTATTAAACATCAGTGGGCACTCCCGTGGAAGATTCTGGCGGGTTGATAGGTGTAAGAAATGAGTCTTTGATGCATTAAAAACAATAAGATTATTTTTACCCCAGTCAAAGATACGAGCCAAGGTAGACATTAGGTGTGCCGTAGCCTCATCCCTTGTTTGCTGAAGTAACTGCTGAGACGGACGTTGCGGGAACCGAAAGGAAAGGTTTAGAGTGGAATCATCAGCGTACGAGTAGATAGGGTTAGAGGTACAGCTTAAAAGGTCATTGATGAATAAAAGGAAGCGAGTTGGTGATAGGACATAACCTTGAGGAACACTACTGTTAATAGATCTAGGAGAAGAGCGATGGCCGTCTACAACAGCAGCTATAGAACGACCAGAAAGGAAGCTAGAGGTGAAGGCACAGATAGAAGGATAGAAACCGTAAGAGGGCAGTTTGGAAATTAAAGATTTATGCTAGACTCGATCGAAGACCTTTGAGATCACAAGTGCAATGGCAAAGCTTTCACCAAAGTCCCAAAAGGAGGATGACCAGGAGTCTGAAACGTAGGTGAGAAGATCGCCAGTGGAGCATCCCTGATGGAACCCATACTGACGATCAGAAAGTAGGTTGTGATAGGAAAGATGCTTTAAAATTTTTCTGTTAAGAATAGACTCAAACACTTTTGAAACACGGGATGTTAAAGCAATTGGACAATAGTTAGAGGGTTGGGAATGGCCACACTTCTTTGGGACTGGCTGAATTAGAGCAAACTTCCAGCAAGAAGGAAAGGTGTAAGTTGATAGACAAAGGCGAAAGAGTTTACCTAGGCAGGGTGTAAGCACTGAAGAACAATTTTTGAGGACAACAGGAGGGACCCCAACAGGCCAATATGCCTTGTTAGTATTGAGACCAGTGATGGCTGTAAATACATCAGCTGAAGAAATTTTAATGTCAGCCATAATGAAGTCGGGGGGGGGGGAAGTGATGGAGGAACAGCACCGGAATCGTCTAAGGCGGAATTGGAGGAGAAAGTCTGAGCGAAAAGATCTGCTTTATCAGTAGGAGAAACAGCTACAGAGCCATCAGAGTAGAAAAGAGGAGGGAAGGATGATGAGGTAAAGTTGTTAGAAAGGCTTTTGGCAAGGTACCAGAAGGAGTGTGAAGAATTCGAGTTGGAGAGTTGAGAATAATTAGTGCGGATGAAATTATTTTTAGCAGAACGAAGAACAGACTTAGCATGATTCCGGGCAGAAACATAAGAAAGATGTGATTCAGGGGTGGGTTGGCTCAGGTACCTTTTGTAGGCTCTCTCCTTGTTGCGGACAGCATTAGAACAAGTGTGATTAAACAAAGGCTTTCTTGCATTAGGCAAAGGATATGAGAAAGGAATGTATGCTTCCATGCCCGAGAGAATAACCTCCGTAATGCGTAAGGCACACGCAGATGGCTCCCGGCCATGGAAGCAATAGTCATTCCATGGAAAATCAAAGAAGTACTGCCTGAGGGCCTCCCAATCCGGAGCTGCAAAGTGCCACAGACGACGTTTCTTTGGAGGATCTCCAGGCCGCACAGGAGCTTTAGGACAGGTTGAGATAATGAGGTCATGATTGGAGGAGCCCAATGGAGAAGAAAGATTAACAGTATAAGCAGAAGGATTAGTTGTAAGGAAGTGATCAAGTATGTTGGAGCTCTCTCCAAGGTGGTCAGGGATACAGGTAGGGTGCTGTACAAGCTGCTCTATTTCATTAAGGATAGGAAAGGTGTAGGCTTGTTCACCAGGTGGATCAGTGAAAGGAGAGGAGAGCCAAAGGCAGTGGTGAACATTGAAATCTCCAAGAACAGAGACTTCAGAGAAAGGAGAAATGAATAGAATGTGTTCCAACGTAGAAGTAAGATAGTAAAAGAATTTTTGATAGTCAGTAGAATTAGGTGATAAGTAAACAGCACAGATATATTTAGTCAGAGAATGACAGGAGAGCCGAAGCCAGAGAGTAGAGAATTCAGAATTATCAAGTTCAGGAACATTTGAGCAAGAAAGGTCATTGCGTACATATACACAACGCCACTTTTGGCTTTGAAATGAGTATATAGAAAGTAGGAGGATACAGAAAAGGGTTTGCTTTCGGTTGCCTCAGACAGCTGAGTCTCTGTTAAGAAAAGAAGGTGAGGTTTAGAGGAGGAGAGGTGGTGTTCTACAGAAAGAAAGTTAGAAGAAAGGCTGCGAATGTTGCAGAAATGAAGGTTAGAAGAAAGGCTGCGAATGTTGCAGAAATGAAGAAGTGAGTCAGACAGTGGTTCCAGGCATGAGTCTTCACCGGGAGAGGGGTTTTATTTCCTAACTTATAATCCCAATCAGGTTTTTTTTTTTTTCCACTTTTACCACACCTGATAACATGACACTTGTCCGCATTTCCTTTTTTTTTTTGAGAAAATCTTGCATCCAATAATACAGGTTGCCTTGGATTCCTCCTTGATGGTACATATTCCATAAAAGGCTTTGGTGTGGTACTCTTTCAAATGTTTTCTTGAAATCTAAAAAGATACTGTCCACCCATCCTTTTCTATTATGTAGTGTTTCTGTTACTCTGTCATAGTAGCTCAACAGATTAGTAACACATTATTTTCCCTTTCTGAAACCAAACTGTCTCTCTGTTATCATATTGTGTTCCTCTAGATGATTTACCCAAACTTTTCTCATCAGCTTTTCTGGTACCTTGCTTAAAACACTGGTTAGTGATATTGGTCGGTAGTTGACTGGATTTTGTCTGTTCCCTTTCTTGAATAAGGATACAATGTTTGCTTTCTTCCAAATATCAGGTGGTGGTTTTCCTTGTCCCAAGGATTTCTTGAATATTAAAAATAATGGTTTACTTAACTCCTTTGGACATTCATGTAGCACCAAACATGAAATTTCATCAGGACCATTTGCTTTTGTTTTGTCCAATTTACTTAGCTCCTCCTGTATTTCTTTTTCTGATACAGTATTTGTATATCTGGTAATATATTTAGGCATGCATGTTCCATACCATCCCACTCAAAATTTGTTTCTTCTGTGAACATTGATTGGAGATTCTTATTTAGTGCTTCACAAATATCTTTCTCTTGTGTTTAGTTGATCCCCTCATGCGTAATGGATTGTATTTTATATTTTACTTTGGTTTTGCTTCGGATGTAGCTGTATAATGGCTTCGGTTGATCACTACTTTTCTTTATGATATCTTCTTCAAACTGCCTTTCGGCTTCTCTCATTCTTGTGTATTCGTTTTTTGTCAGTTTATAGTTGTTATATGCCCTCTCACTATTGTGTCTTCTGTATCTATTCCTCAACAAGTCTTTTTTTCTTTTGATTTCTTACATTCTGTATTAAACCATTTCTTTATTTTCTTTTCTACTTGTTTATGCTGTGGGAAGCACTTTTGGACTCCTATTTCATAAAGTTCACAGAATTTTTTTTATATGTAACATTTAAATCTTGTCCTAAGTTACTTTTCCCAATCTTTTTCTAAGAAGTACTTCTTTAGGTCATGGCAGTTTCCCTTTTTATAATTTACGTTCTTTTTGTAACTTTCATTGCTGTTAATTATGTCATATCCAGTCCTGAAGTTGCAGTTTAGTACTGCATGGTCGCTATTGCCGAATGGAGGGTGATACATTAAACTGTCAATATCGTTTTCTTGCCTAGTATATATAAGATCTAGTGCTGATAGTACATCAAGTCCTCTTTGTCTGGTGCTTTCCTTTACATGTTGCGTTAGGAAAAACTCCTGCACTAGATCCAGGAGCTTTTGGTCCCAGCAGCTTTCCTGGCTTATTATATCAAGAGTATTCCAATTTATATTTGTATTAAAATTTCCAGTTAGTATAATTCTTTCTGATTTCTCCTCCATTCTATGCAGTAATGCTCTTAAACTCTGAATTGTACTCTATGCCAGATTCTCATATTCGCGTCTTTCCCATGTATTTGATCTGGGTGGCATGTATAAATCTGCCACAATTACTTTCCCTTCAGATGTATTAATCACTACTGCAAGCACTTCTACTTGTGAGGGTGTATCTAGTTTTATTTCTTTGACTTTTAGATTTTTCTTTGTTAATATCATATTTCCTCCTCCTTTTTTCAAGATCCTATCTCTTCTCGATATATTGTATTCGTCTATGTTTAGGATGTCTTTTGAAATCCTTGGTGTTAATTTTGTTTCAGTTAGGCAAATAATATGTGGTTCGTTTTCTCTGATGTAATCATTCATCTCTAATAATTCAGATACCATTCCATCTACATTTGAGTTCATCAACTTAATCATCTTGTTTACCTACTTGTTATGACTTGGGACTATTACCTTGCTCCTGTGTGTGTGTGTGTGTGTGTGTGTGTTTTGTGATCCTTTAACTAAAAAAGAATGTTTTCTAACTCGAGTACGAGTACTTCAGGGAGTTGACTGCAGCACCAGTCGAGCAGGGCAGTACTCCCAAGGTGGATGGAAAGCTAATGACAGGAAGAGCTGGAGCTTCCTTAGCGAGCTGCCTGGAACCACTGTCTGACTCATTTCTTCTCTATTTCTTCAACATTCGCGGCCTTTCCTCAAACCTTCTCTCTGTTGACCACCATCTCTCCTGCTCTGGACCTCCCCACTGCAGGGGGTCACCTTGACATGGTGATGGGGCTTGAAGCGTGGTTGGTGGTGCCATCTACTTTGGAGGCGTGCATTTGTCTGCCTCGTGGACCAAGCACTCCCTACATCATTGGTGGAGGAGGCCTGCTGGTGATGTTAGTCCCTGCCCATTGCCACCTAGGGTGGGACTGTTGCCTCCCCACGTGTTTGCCGTGCATGGCGTCCCATAATGCTGGGAGACGGGAGTCCTGGGGGTTGAACGATGCTTCACTGTGAGCCCTGCAGCTAGCAGTACACCTCTTTGGTCCCTAATTCTGGCTAGATGGGTGGCCTGGTTGGGCCCAACCAGGTCGATCAGCTGGTCATGCATTGGCTAGGGTCAGCTGGGCACTGGGGGGCCTGGTGGCTCCTATCGTCCCGGAATCACCCTTGCCCGGGTCCCCCAGTGGTTACCCACGTATACTCTCCCGCTACCTCTGGGGTCACCAGTGGTATTCTCTCTGGCACACGACCTCCCCTTGTTGGCCTCCATGGTAGGTGCAGGGGTGGGGAATGAAGTTTTTAGAGTCTATATATGGCATTGCCTTATGCTTCCAACTCTGTCTTCATTCCTGACGACCCGGCACCCATTCCTGGCTCCTCTCATGATGTTTCCTCGGGCGAGGCCCACATGCCTTTCTGTCCTGCTTCTCTCGTGTCCACTCTGGAACCTTATCAGCCTGGTTCTGGCTTTATGTCCGAGGGTAAGGCCAAGTATAAAGTACATAGCCAGTTGGAGAAGTCTCCTGGAGCTACTCACGAGGTTCTTCCAGGAGTTTTTGAAAGAATCAGTTTTGTGAAGTACCATGTCATCCGTACATTGGAAGGACAACCAGTCATTATGCTTGATATTTTTTATGTGCATCGCGAGATAGTCAAAGATGTCTGCTCAGGGGGATGGCAGCCTTCTGGCAGAGGTTGCATCACCTGAGGAGGGTTCCCGTCTCACTGATAAATGCAAAGAACCTGGTGCAAAGTTCGCTTGTGTTCCTCATGCGACTTTCAATCAATGTCGTGGGGTTGTGTTTTCCCGGGACTTACTCCTTTACTCGGAGGAGAAGCTACTTGAACTAAAGGTCCACAGGGTCATTAAAGTGGAGAGATTCTAGAAGAAAATTGATGGTATTCTCACTCCGACCCCATCTTTGTTGCTGACCTTTGACTGCACCGTTCTCCCTTCCTCCATCAAAATTGCTTGGCTGACCCTTAAGGTCAAATCCTTCATCCTGAATCCACGATGCTACCACTGTCAAATGTATGGGCATGCTGGGCGTGTCTGCTGTCGTTTGCAACAGAGCCTCCCAGCGGTTTGTGTCCATTGTTGTGGTTCCACATATGCAGGTCAGGACTGCCTACGTGCCACTGTGATGAGGCGCATCCTGCTTCTTTCAATGACTGTGTCCCATTTTGGTTGGAAAAGGAGATCCTTCTCATCCGTAATCGGGATAAGGTGAGTTTTGCTGAGGCCAGGAGTAGAGCCATGACATCAGTTTTCCGTATGGGGCTTCCTATGCATCGGTTATATCTCGCAGTCATCATCCACGACATACTGTTCAACAGCAGATCCAAGTTCCACATGCTGTGTCTGCATCCACTGATTTGGTGCCTATGGATCAGCATTCTCCCCCCTTAAGATGGTAGCCCCTACAGGCCAGGTCTCAGCCTCTCCACCTAAGTTGTCCACTGGTAATAATGGTGTGCACTTTCCTTCATTGAAATGCCATCGTGGTTCCTCTGAGTGTTTGAGTACGGAAGATCCCCCAAGCAAGATTTCACTCATGGAGTCCTCTTTTGATGTTTGTCCTTCTGTGTGCCAATCCTCGGACCTTGTCTCTGGGTCCCAGAGGGCTCCTCAGGCATCAGTTGAGTCTGGCGCCTCCTCCTCGGGGGCATCTGAAAATTCTTTGCCTCTGAGGATTCTGTCCTGCCCTCTCCAAATTCGGAGGCCAGGACCCCAACCCCTACTATTTGTTCTCCTGGATTGTTGGGGACATCGGAAAGTGAATAACAGTTCCTCTTCTGCTGGGCATTGTCGAGTAACAGTGAAGTCTTCTACCACTTTGCAGGGCCCAGGCCCTAACTCTGCTCTGAGTGCTGCCCGTCAATTGCCCCCTAGTGGACGTGCCCGCCCTCCTAAGAAGGCTATCTTCAAGGGTCGCTCGGTAATCTCCACTAAGTGACCCTTCCTTCTCTGTAAAAGTTCCTCCATATTCCTTCATCTTTTTAGTTCTTTTATGTGTTTTTATGTTTTTAACCCACTTTTTGAACAGTTTTAATGGCTACTATCATCCAATGGAACTGTCGTGGCCTATGTGCCAATTGGGAGGAACTCCGTTGGCTTCTGGTAAGGTATTCCCCAGTGTGTGTTTGCCTTCAGGAGACAATGGTTGGAGATTCTGTTCCCTTCAGTCCTCCTGGTTACCATGTATTTTATTCTGATCTTCTTTTCCTGGACAGGGACGTAGTGGGGGTGTAGCCATCCTCCTACAACGTGACCTCATTCACCCGTCTGAATCTTACCATGCCTCTACAGGTTGTTGCTGCTCGGATTTTCTTTCGCCATTAGTATACAGTATGTTCCATATATTTACCACCCAACACAACAGTCAGCGGGGATGAGCTGGAACTCCTTATTCGTCAATTACCTTCACGTTTTCTACTCTTGGGGGGCTTTAATTGTTGACATCCGATGTGGGGTGATTGTCTTACTAACCAACGAGGGGATTTGTTGTCATCACTACTGGAGACTGGAGACCTTCCATTAATTAATACTGGGACGTTTGCACATTTCCATCCCCAAACAAGTTCCTTTACTGCCATCGACCTCTCTGTTTGCTCGCCCGAATGCATCCTTAATTTCACCTGGGAGGTTATGGAGAGTTTGCATGGGAGTGACCACTTCCCTGTCCTCCTTACATCATCGGTTCCTGATCCTTGTTTCCGCTTACCGAGGTGGAGGTTGGATAGGGTGGACTGGTCACTTTTCTCTGCTTTAGCATCTATCGATTTCTCTGCAGAGGAATTTCTAACTATAGAAGAGGCCGTTTCATTTTTCACCTCCACTTTGGATTCTGCTGCCCCTCAGGCTATCCCAAAAACCTCTGGCATGTATCACTCTCGACCTGTCCCCTGGAGGAATGAGGAATGCAGCGTTGCCATACTGGCTAAGAAGGTAACTTTTTCCTACTATCGAAGATGCAGAATTGGTCATAATCTCATTGAGTTCAGGAGGGCAAGGGCTAAGGCTTGTCGGGTGCTCAAGGACGCTAGGCAGGAATCTTGGAGAGCATATGTTTCTTCATTTAACTCTAGGATGCCAGTGTCTCAGGTGTGGAAGAGGGTCAGAAAAATTTCAGGAAAATTTACTCCAACTAAGTCCCCTGTGTTGAAGCTTAATGACGTTCCTGTTGGTGACCCCGTGATTGTAGCTGATATTATGGCATCTGCATTTGCAGCAGTCTCCCATAGGGATGCTGCTACTTCAGCGTTTACTAGACACAGAGAGTTGGATGAAGCTAAGGTGCTGGACTTCTGTTTGGAGAAAGGGGAAACTTACAATCTCCCTTTCTCTTCTTGCGAGCTACAGTTTGCTCTTTCCCTTTGTCATGATACATCTCCAGGGCCGGATGACATACCTTATGCGATGCTTCAGCACTTGGATGATGATACACCTCAACCTTTTTAATAGAATTTGAAGGGACTCTTCTTTACCCACCTCTTGGCGTGAGGCCATTGTATTGAATATAGGCTGATTGCCTTAATGTCTTTTATGTGTAAACTGTTTGAAAAAATGGCTAATACTCACCTTACATACTGTATTTCCTCGAAAGGAATGAGTGCCTTTCTAATCATCAGTCTGGTTTTAAAAGCATCGTTCAACAACCGATGCGCCGGTACGTCTTGAGGCAGCAATTTGTGCTGCATTTGCTAGAAAGCAGCACCTAGTATAGGTTTTCTTTGACCTAGAAAAGGCATACGACACAACATGGAGATTTGGGATATACAAGGAACTACATTCTATAGGATTACGTGGAAGGCTGCCCCTGTTTCCAATTGATTTTCCTCGTGATCGTAAATTCAATGTTCGAGTTGGTGCCACCTTGTCTCCTTCGTACCCTCAGAAGGAAGGGGTGCCTCAAGGGAGTGTCCTCAGTATGACTCTGTTTGGAGTTGCATTGGATGGTATTTCAACATCAGTTTCAGGAGGAGTATCTGCTTCTCTAAATGTTGATTACTTAACAATATGGTTTGCTGCATCCCGAATGTCTGTGGCTGAGCGTAGAATGCAGCTTGCTCTGGACAGGTCTCACACTGGGCCGCCATGCATGGCTTCTATTTCTCACGAACTAAAACAGTTGCCTTACATTTCTGTTGCTTGAAAGGTGTGCATCCGGACCCAGACCTCCAATTATATGGCCAGAGGGTGCGAGTTGTGGTTGAGGCAAGGATTCATGGCCTTATTTTCGATAGGAGGTTGACATGAGTCCCTCATATCCGTTCTTTACGTCAGTCATGTCACCGAGCCCTTTCTCTCCTATGGAACCTGTCCCATCTGTCATGGAGCGCCGACAGAACTATCCTGCTATGCCTCTACCGTACCTTAGTGAGGAGCAAACTGGACTATGGGTGTGAGGTGTACTCGTTTGCTACTGAGGCACGGCTGCGACCATTCTATTCGGTCCATCATGCTGGGATCCGTCTGTCTACTGGGGCTTTCCGCTCATCACTGATACCTAGTCTGTTGGTTGATGCAAATGAACCACCACTGGATATCCATAGACAGTCCTTATTAGTGGGGTGTTGGCACAGCCTCCACCATCTTCCCAACTCTCTTTATAGTACGGCTGTCTCTGAGACTGCTCATCACCCCTTTTATGACACCCACCCTCACTACCTCCACCCATGGAGGAGTTGCGTATTCCCTCCTCCCCTGTTTGCCCAGTGCATGTTTCCTGAGTGGCTCCATGGCTTCTTCCAGGGGTTCAACTGTGTGTATACTTCCCTGAGAGAAAGACCTCCCTTTCCTCAGAGGTGGCTCTCTCTTATTTTTTAGAACATGCCACTACCCACAGTGACTCGATCCCTGTGTATACGGGTGGGTCCAAATCCCATTCAGGGACTGGGTTTGGTGTCATTCTTAACCCCTAAAACGCGGGTCGTCACTTTCGTGATGGTCGGGTGCAATGGATCATACCGCGGGGCGTCACTTCTGTGACTGTTTTTTAAAAAATTCGCCCGGGCTTTCAGGTGGTGACTTGTATCATCTATCAGCACTGCCAATGTCCAACAATAGTCAGAGCTGCTAATGTCATCAGTACTCCCATCCATTGTTGACAATTTAGCCATTTTCCGCCATTCTAGACTCTCGTCCCTACCTCCCCTCCATTACCCTCTCGTGTCATCTGCTCAGCCGCTCTGTGCTAAGTAAATCTTCCCCGGATTTTTCCACTGTTTTCATCCATTGAAATGAGCCCTATGCCCTATTCTTATACA
>JAGKTI010010747.1:11464-27830 GCA_018397915.1 Birgus latro
ATATATATATATATATATTCCATTCTGTGCAACTTAACATCAGTAGTTACAATGTATCACCTTACGATTTCTTGTTAACAGTATGACAGTATTTTGTAGCACATCAAACACTGATCATATTTTGGCAGACATTATCTGAGCAAAGCCTGTCTGACGTATTCTTAAAACTGTGATATTACTCCCTTTGACGATTGTACAGCAAAGAAAGTCATTGATTATTAGAAGGAAACGAGGTGATTACAGTAGAAAACCCTGAGAACACTTATCAACGGCTCTAGAATATTGGTGGCCGCCTACAACAGCAGCTAAAGAACGACCAAGAAGGATACTAGCGCAGAAGGCACAGACAGAAGGACAGAAGCTGTAAGAAGGCAGTTTGATTATTAAATATTTGTCTCAGACTCGATCGAAAGCCTTTGAGATATTAAATGCAATCGAGAAGCCTTTGCCAAAGTCCCAAGAGAAGGATGACCAGGAAGTTTAACCCGTGGAATCCCATCGACGTATGGGTACGTCGCGATGTTTTGTCACAGCTACACCCATCGACGTATGGGTACGTTGCGCAATTGCAAGGGTCATAATTTGCACAATTTTCAAGTTTCATTGGTGATTTTTGGTAGGCATATGTGGGAGACCTTCCTCTACCTGCTGTCAAGTGGGGATACTGCCTGGCCCCACCTGACTCCCCCCTCCAACCCCCTCCCCCCCATGCTGGGCAATTCACCTGTTAGCAGTAAGCTGGCCAGTAAAGGTATGTTGCCCCACGGTCTCTCCAGTGACGAAATTCGCGGTGGAAGTGATTCCTGAGGTGGAGGACAAAGAAATAAAGAAGCTCGAGCAAGAAACAACAGAAGTGATGAGGTGGTAATGTCATAAAGGAAGGTGCCATATGAGGGTGTGTTTGGTGACTGAACAATGCTTCTATTGCCTATATAAATGTGTGAAAATCAATATAGTCTGTTACTACACATAAATTCGTGCCAAATACATAAATAAATGCATAATTGAATGTGGCTTGAATCAGTTAACCCTTCCATAGTTCGTTTTCTTTAGCCAGGTACCCTGAAAAGAAGGAAAACGTAAGGTTGCATGATACCTGTATCAACAGTTTTAAGCACAGGATCGCGATTTCTCTACGAATTTTCGATGTTTCTTACCAAAAGCGAAGAATTGAGCGAATAAAAAAAAAATCAAAAAATGCTCGGGATTTTGTGGTATCGTAGGTTGGAAAGGTTATGATAGGAAAGGTGTTTTGTTATTTTTCTAAAAAAAGACATTAAAAATCTTTAGAAATACAGGATGTTAAGACAGTTGGGAGGTGGGTAGAGGGTTGGGAACGATCACCTGCATGTCTTCTGGACAGACTGAATGAGAACAAACTTCCAGCAAGAAAGAAATATTCAAGTCAAAAGACAAATGCAAAAGACTTTACCTAGACAGGGTGTAAGCACAGAAGCACAGTTCTTGAGAACAGGAGGGACCCCATCAGGCCTGTATACCTTGTTGGTACTGAGGTCAGTGAAGGAAGAAAGTTCATCAACTGCAGACATTCTGATGTCAGTCATAAGAAGTCAGAAGTAGGAATACGAGTAGATGGTGGAACAGCACTGAAATCGTCCAAAGTAGAGTTGGATGAGAAATTCTGGTTGAAGAGTTCTGCTTTTTCAGTAAAAGAAATGACTGCAGAGCCATCAGAGCGAACAGGAGGGATGGAGGATGAAGTAAAATCCTTCGTTACTACCGTATAACTTCTTGAAGGATGGACTCCAGGCCTTATGAGGAGTGTGTTAGGAAAACGAAATTTTGCGATGGTAGACCTCCACCCTGCCCAGGTCTGAGGAAGGTGGAGCCACCGGAATTCCCCCTGCACAAGAGAGACAGCCCTTGGCGATCCCGGCCAAATACAGTGGTAGATTTTCGCTTGAGCCAGAATTTAGGCAGAATGGGGTCCCTGAGGGCTGCTCCTCATGGAGAAAGAAGTCCTGCCGGGGGTCCTAGTCAAGAGTATACCGCAGGGATGGATTCGGATCTCAAAAGTGTCCCTTGTCTTGTTTCCTCCTAATTTCTGCATTCCTACTCTGTTTGCAATAACTGCTTCCTCTTGTCTTCCTCTACCTCTGTTCACCCATCGTTTTAGCACCATTATCTTTAATACTACTATGTAATGGACAGACAAGCCACTTCCCAGTCTCCTGTACGTTCTAGTATCAGTCACCGTTCTTCTCATTTAATCATAAACACTCATATAATCGATCATTGCCTTACGTTCATCCAGCTGTCCTACTGTCCTTCTTAATACTTTCCATGTACAGTCCCTTTGCGGATCAACTTGTGCTGGAAAAGGTTATTGGTTATTACCAAGCCATAAGGGCACTGCCTTCCCGTCCAATTTAGTAAGTATATCCCACTGTTCAAACACTCTGTCTATTCTATTCCCCATTTTACCATTCATATTACTATCAGGGAACACACATCTGTCAAGTCTCCAAGCATGCTTCTCTGATTTACCATAACTCCTTTTTTTTTTTTTTAAATATTCTAGCCAATTAGTCCGCTCTCAGAGCACGCACATACACACACACACATACGCACACATGCAGCTGCCAGTGCTTGTATTTCTACCTTCACTCTTACCCACACAATCCTTGATCCAACTGATCCATACTCCCTTATACTCCCCTTTCATCTCTTACACACACAGAAATCATACACCTTCCTTCATCCTCAGGTTCTCACTTACTCCAGCACACGTGTCCAGTCCATACTCCCATTCTCTCACAGATGCATTGTTTCATTTAGCCTCAGTCAACCTGCATGCATCCGTTTGGTCATATTCAAGCACTTGCTCAGACTCTCTTTCCTTTCGTCGTTTCTGTTCCTTACGTTTCACGTCACCATCATCAGAAAACCCTTTCCCCCAGGCTGATCTCTCCGTATCCAAGGTAACTGTTGTATTAGATATTATTACAGTATTACCTTTTTTTCAAGGCAGGTCACAAACCTTCCACAAATCCAACATTTGTTGTTTCCATGACACGTAGGGAGCACATGAATTGGTTATACGATTATCACTCAGCGTAGTATGGTTTCCTGGTTTACAGGAAAATATTTGGCTCGTCGCTCAGTGCAGTCACCTGAAAGTAACTCCACACTGAGTGGATGATGGACGCTCCTTCATTCACTGAATAACATCGATACGTACTGTACAAACCTAACGTTTGATGTGATGTTACTTTACCCATTCAGATTAAGGTTGTGTAGAATATGAATTCCATTCATCCTTTGGTAATAAATTTCCCTCACACATTTTCTATGCTGTATAGCAATCCTTCTCCCGTCTTCCTGCTGGCTTTGGTAGTTCGCCAACTTCCTGTTGGCTTTGGCTGAAGAGACTGATGGATGAGGGACGCCTTTCTACTTTAACCCATGCAATATTTTCTTTAGTGTTAACCTACCTAAAACAAACAGCCTAGAAAGAACCAAGAAGAATGCTCCTGTTTACTTTTGTGTATTTTCTTCGTGCCTCTCTCTCTCTCTCTCTCTCTCTCTCTCTCTCTCTCTCTCTCTCTCACACACACACACACACACACACACACACAACACATCAAGGCTAAAGCAAACCTGCTGTGCAAAAGGTTGCTTACTAAGACGTCTCACAACAGTAGTTTTTGGTTATGATCCTCAGTCAAGTTTTACTGTCGTTATTATCAGTTTATTACCACTGTCATTTCCGCCCGTTCTGTATTTTCCATTCTATTAATTTTGGAGTGATTTAAGCAGGCTAGGGTAAGATGGGCGATGGTTTAAATGGTCATTAGGAAGATCAGTGCTACGATAAGCAAGCAATATGGTGGGGGTGGGAGAGGTGAGTCGGTGGAGTGCTGGCTATGGCAATCATCTTGCAGCTAGAAAGATCCAAGTTCGATTCCAGGGCGATGAGGCTACTGGATAAATTTGATTTCCCTTATGTTTGTATTCACCCACCAGTCCAGCTGGTGACCTGGCTGGAAATTCAATTGTTGTGTGTCGTATTCTAAGGGAGGATTGTGACGATAAAAATTAATTGTTTACCCTCCTGATCCTCTTACAGTCGTTAGGCATTAATTCAAAGCGTCTTGCGTATGAGGCAAATCTAAGGATGGAAAGGTGGGGACAGTTTGGGGATCTGAAATTCGTTAAAACAGTTTTATCTAATCTTCCTCAAGACCTACCGACATGTCATAAAAACACATAAATAAAATAGCATTTCCTGATGGCCACGTGGCCAATCAGGGAATTCTTTTACCGGTCACGACCCCAGACGTGACAGGAAAACTGATCATGATCGGTTACCCTCCTCCTCTCGCTTCCTGCTGGTTAGCCATAGAGTGGACGAGGGCGCCAAGGAGTGAAGGACCAGAGTTCTACACAGCCTCGAAGTTTATTTGTCGTATTAAAATTACTATGAATGGCCTCTTAACATCTTAAACTGCTCTTTGATGAGATCTTTTCTATCGCAGCACCAATATGGATCATCAGTAATCACGTAGTCCTCCTGGCCCTCCGTTCACACCTATTCATAGTTACTTTAAGGTCTTAATTTTTTTTTTTTTTTAATGAGAGGAAGAATGAACCAAAGGCTAGGAGCCCGCAAAACAGATCCCTCCAAGAAAAAAAAAATACAAAGGAGAGCCAAATTCAAGGTCAATTCATTTCGAGATGCCTGGACACACTGCGTTTGAAAGACTGTTGATCATGGGAAGTAGGAAATACAGACAGACGGAGAGAGTTCTAGAGCTGACCTTTTGCATAAATGAAAGACTGAGAGTAACGGTTAACTCTTGCATAAGAGAGCTGGACAGAAAAGGGATGAGAGATTGTTGCTAGACCGTCGATGAGGTAGACGGATGCAAACAAACAGTTCAGAGGAGCAGTGACCATTGAAGTAGCGATAGAAAAGTGATAAAGAGGGAACAGCGCGGCGAAGAGACAGAGGTTGAAGAGAGCCAGTAAGAGGAGGAGAGTTAATGAGACGAAAAGCCTTTGACTCCACCCTATTGAGAAGAGCTGTATGTGGGGAGCCTTCCCACACATGACAGCTGTACTCTACACACGGGCGAATAAAACCCGTGTATAAAGTCAACAACTGTGCATGGGTAAAGAAAGTATGGCGTCGGCTTAGCACACCCAATCTCTTGGAAGCAGATTTTACGAGAGTTGTAATATTATCTTTTCAAGATAAATCCCTAGTGAATGAAATCCCAAGCATGTTCAAAGATGATGCAGGATTTAGCTGGACATTATTAAACATTAGTGGGTACTCCTGTGGAAGATTTTGTCGGGTTGATATGTGTAAAAACTGAGTCTTTGATGCATAAAAATAACAAGATTATTTTTACCCCAGTCAGAGATACGAGCCAAGTCAGACATTAGGTGCGCCATAGCCTCATCCCTTTTTTGTTGAAGTAACTGCTGAGGTGGACGTTGTGGGAACCGAATGGAGAGGTGAAGGGTGGAATCATCAGCGTACGAGTGGATAGGGTTAGATGTACAGCTTAGAAGACCATTGATGAATAAAAGGAAGAGAGTTGGTGATAGGACAGAGCACTGAGGAACACATCTGTTGATAGATCTAGGAGAAGAGCGATGGTCGTTTACAACAGTGGCTATAGAACGATCAGAAAGGAAGCTATTGATGAAGGCACAGATAGAGGGATAGAAACCGTAAGAGGGCAGTTTGGAAATTAAAGATTTATGCCAGACTCGATCGAAAGCTTTTGAAATGTCTCTTGCGATGGCAAAGCTTTCGCCATAGTCCGGAAAGGAGGATGACCAGGAGTCTGAAAGGTAGGCGAGAAGATCGCCGGTGGAGCGTCCCTGACCGAACCCATACTGATGATTAGAAATACTGTTGTGATAGGAAAGATTCTTTAAAATTTTTCTGTTAAGAATTGACTCGAAAACTTTTGAGACACAGGATGTTAAAGCAATTGGACAATAGTTAGAGGGTTGGGAATGGTCACCCTTCTTTGGGACTGGCTGAATGAGAGCAAACTTCCAGCAAGAAGGAAAGGTACAAGTTGAAAGACAAAGGCGAAAGAGTTTACCTAGGCAGGGTGTAAGTACAGAAGCACAGTTCTTGAGGACAACAGGAGGGACCCCATCAGGCCCATATGCCTTGTTCGCATTGAGGCCAGTGATGCCAGAAAATACATCAGCTGAAGAAATTTTAATGTCAACCATGAGGAAGTCAGAGGGGGGAAGTGTTGGACAAGAAAGTCTGAGCGAAGAGTTCTGCTTTATCATTAAAAGAAATAACTAGAAAAGAGGAGGGAAGTTTGATGAGGTAAAGTTGTTAGAAAGATTTTTGGCAAGGTGTCAGAAGGAGCGAGAAGAATTTGAGTTGGAGAGTTGAGAGCATTTAGTAGGGACAAAATTATTTTTAGCAGAGCAAAGAACAGACTTAGCACGATTCCGGGCAGAAACATAAAAAAGATGTGATTCAGGGGTGGGTTGGCTCTGGTACCATTTATAGGCCCTCTCATTGTTGCGGACAGCATTAGAACAAGCGTGATTTAACCAAGGCTTTCTTGCATTAGTCACAGGATATGAGAAATGAATGTATGCTTCCATACCCAAGAGAATGACCTCCGTAATGCGCAAGGCACACTCAGATGGCTCCCGGCCATGGGAGCAATAATCATTCGAGGGAAAATCAAAGAAGCACTGACTAAGGGTCTCCCAATCCGCAGCTCCAAAGTGCCTCAGATGTTTCTTTGGAGGGTCCCCAGGCCGCACCGGAGCAATAGGACAGGTTAAGGTAATAAGGTTATGATCGGAGAAGCCCAAAGGAGAGAAAAGATTAACAGTATAAGCAGAAGGATTCCTTGTAAGGAAGAGGTCAAGTATGTTGGCTTTCTCCAAGACGGTCAGGGATACGGGTAGGGTGCTGTACAAGCTGCTCTAGGTCATTAAGGATAGAAAAGATGTAGGCTTGTTCACCAAGTGGATCAGTGAAAGGACAGGAGAGCCAAAGATGGTGGTGAACACTGAAATCTCCTAGAATGGAGATTTCAGAGAAAGTAGAAATGGATAGAATGTGTTCCATCGTAGAAGTAAGATAGTCGAAGAAGTTTTGGTAGTCAATACAATTAGGGGATAAGTAAACAGCACAGATATATTTAGTCAGAGAATGACAGAAGAGCCGAATCAAGAGAGTAGAGAATTCAGAAGAATTAAGGTCAGGAACACAAGAAACAACAGCCACCTTTGGCTTTGAAATGAGTATAGAGAAAGTAAAAGGATGCACAAAAGGGTTTGCTGTCAGTTGCCTCAGACAGCTGAGTCTAGGTTAAAGAGAGATGGTGAAGTTTAGAGGAGGAGAGGTGGTGTTCAACAGAGAGAAAGCTAGAGGAAAGGCCGCGAATGTTGCAGAAATGAAGAAGATGTGAGTCAGACAGTGGTTCGTTGTCACCGGGGGAGGGACGGATGGTGGAGACATTTATGGTCCCTCCCCCTGGGGACTCCGAGGTATGGTTAATGTGGTCCATTTTCCTTCTTTAATTTTGAAAAGAAAGTGTAGTGTGTACTGTGCATGTAGATTGGTGCTGACAGTTAGAGAAACTTGTACTGGAGAGCATGCTGGCCTTCTCTCTGTTACTGAAACACTGAAAAAGTTCAGTAAAGGGGGATGGTCAGGAACTAGTCCCGAGGGCTGATCAAACGGGAGCTCCAGCTCTCCCTGTCATCAGCTTTCCATCCACCTGGGAGTGCTGCCCAGCTCGACTGGTGCTACAGTCTACTCTAGTCTACTTACTAGTCCATAATAACCATATTGGTGGAAAATAACCAAAGACATTACCGCTGCACTTCTTAAGATGCATAATATTCATTTAATACCGGTAGTACAGTAGTCCTCCCCCCACCCACCCAACCACCCACCCAAATAAGAAACGGCTCGGACATCGTCCGCCATTGTTTTACTACTCTTCCCGGCTGGGACCACTGTACACGTCGGCTAGTGTGCACCAGTCAGAGGTGGGCATGCTCACAGACTCACACCACTGCTGAAGGGTACTGAGTGATCAGAAAAGTCCACCGGGAAACACCGATTGACTGGCTGCAACTGCTTGTGACCGCTCAGATGGCAGGAAAAGAAAATACGACGAAAGACAGCTACACCATATATTCAGTGTGGATAGTCAGTATTAGCATCCAGGTTGTTACGTGCAAAGGTGTATGTGTCACCGTATCTGGCGTGTAGAACTGCTGGGTCTCAAGGAACAGACTATTTAGTGAAATATATAAAGCTGCATGTACGCTTGCCCTGTAGTGTTTGGTTGTACGAGTTACTATACGACCTAAGCAGTGGTGCAAATGCGTGCTGGTAAAACATTGTTAGTGTGAAGTCTGACTTTGGCCACGAGAAATTAAGTAATCTAAATTTTTTTAAATTCAAATTTTATACAGGGTGTGACGCGACGTATGACAAAAACTTACATCAATGATCTATCATGTAATTCTGAGTATGTTTTGTTCTATAAACATATACTCTTTGTGACCCCAGTTCAGTACCCAGCATTAGGCTGTTTGAGTGTAAAAATTTCGTGGGTTCCAGGTGTCATAGGGTAGGAGCTTCGCAGGGCGACGGGAGACGAGTATTATTAGCTTATTCTGTACTGCACATGAAAATCCCATAGCCTAACAGTACAAACGAATTTGAAGAATAAACTTTACGTAGTCTATTGATTCTTTAACATAAAGGCATGAATTTCTGCAATTCTTTTGCACAAATTGACTGTAACTAAGGATTAAATTCAAATTTTATGGATTGCAAGGGAGTACGGAGGGAGGAGAGGCTGGTGTATTGTTGCCAGTTATGTAATGTTTGGTTTGTGGGCTATTGCTACCAGCATTATCATAACACCCTCAGCTCATTTAATGAAACAACATTATTGTAAAGCGAGATTAGCGTCACTTCAAGTCAGGAAGAGTATTATTTATTACAATCTTTCATGTTGCAAGTAAATGTGGCGCAAATGGGTATCTCCACCTGTATTCTCTGGTTGTAGCACTGGCATTACCATCCCAGAATATGTAAAAATAGACGATATCTGCATATTCCTCGTTTCTGTACGTACGTGGCATGCTGTTTCATGAACAAGTGAAGCTGAAACCAGTGAACAGCTGAACGCGGAGAACAGTATTTGAAGTGTGTGCCTCGCCAGCAAATGTTTCCGTTCAAATGACACCGTGGACGCAGGGTTGCCAAGTCCGTATCATCAATCTCGCTAGTGTAGCCCTGAAAACTTGCTAAAATATCGCTAGATAGTAAACACTGCAAAATATCGCTAGAAAAGACGATTAATCACTAGAATATCACCTAAAAATGGCAAAAATATCCAGAATGTAGCCAGATATCAAGTTGCCAAATGTTAAATCGTGACGCTAGGTAGAAGCAAAAAATAGGTCTAGCTGCAAAGTCATTAAATTGGCAACCCTGCGTCACTTCTCAAGTCACCTCCATATGAAACCAATGGTGCCACGTGTACTTGCAGTAGAAAAATTGTAATAAATAATATCATTACTCCTGACTTAACGTGACGCTAGTCACGCATTACAATAATGTTTTTTCACTGAATGAGCTGTGGGTGTTATGATAATGCTGGTAGCAATAGCCTACAAACCAAACACTACATAACTGGCAACAATACACCAGCCTCTCCTCCCTCTGTACTCCCTTGCAATCCATAAAATTTGAATTTAATCCTTAATTACAGTTGATTTGTGCAAAAGAATTGCAGGAATGCATGACTTTATGTGAAAGAATCAATAGACTACGTAAGGTTTCTTCTTCAAATTCGTTTGTACTGTTAGGCTATGGGATTTACATGTGCAGTACAGAATAAGCTAATAATACTCGTCTCCCGTCGCCCTGCGAAGCTCCTACCCTATGACACCTGGAACCCACGGAATTTTTACACCCAAACAGCCTAATGCTGGGTACTGAACTGGGGTCACAAAGAGTATATATTTATAGAACAAAATATACTCAGAATTACATGATAGATCATTGATGTAAGTTTTTGTCATACGTCGCGTTACACCCTGTATACAACACTCTTCACGATCAATATTTTACGCTGCATTGATGATAAGCGGTTAACATGTTAATATACACACTCGCTGTTGTTACAATAATCCAGATATACATAATCTAATAATGATAAAGACGAGCTGTCGTTACACGGTTGTTGTTGCTGTAGTTATGCTGCCCCCAGTCTGTCTGATCAACAAGAATACGTATGTGTGTGTGTGTGTGTGTGTGTGTGTGTGTGTCAACTATTGTTTATGTGTTTTATCCCATGCGTAACGAAAAAAAAAGAAACAGACAATAAGGAGTTAACTGCAATAATCATGTAAAGGTGATCGAGTCTGTCATGAACATAGTGATCGATGTTTAAGGATGTGTGAAGTTTTCAGCCATTTTGTAGGCTCAATAAGGACCTTTTTATAATTTGGCCGCAATTGAGCATATTCTGACTCAATTGAGCATATTCTGACTCAAAATCCCCCTATCGTGCACGTCAGGATAGGAAATGGCGTAACACCCCGTTTCACTGGGCTACGTTCTGGCCAAGCTGTTTCTCACTGTCAGACATAGTGCAAGTAACAGTAAAAAACACAGTGTCAGGAATTTAAGCTAATGATACGGGGTGATCTTCTCCTACCTCATTCTCCGACCTACACATTCAGACAAGTTACGTCAGACTTTCGATCAAATTCTAAGTGACTGGAGATGTCGCATCACCTCTTTCATGACAATTCGTTTTGAATATGGCGCTTTAACATTCTCCCGCATTTACTTATTTTGCTTTAATATTGACCCAGTGTTCGTCAACAGCTACAGGACGATGCTGAGCTGAAGGTGAAGAATATACAGCGCAGGAAGAGGTGCATCGTAATCTCCAAAGCCACCCCAAACACGACGCTAATCCAGTTCTGGCATCATTATGACGGATTGTTTGGACCGGATCTCGCCATCAGCTACGACTCCCTGAGTCCCTGTCAGCTCGGTCGGTAGTACCAGGATCCTGGGCAGGGCAGCCGTCTCCGCATTTACGTGATCATGCTGTTTGGCTTAAGCATACAATGGCGAGTTAGACATTTTTGGTCCTCTCCCGGTACCATATTTGAAAATGTCTTGGAATTAAGTTGTGTATATAATTAATCGTTAATATTCTTGTCTTCACTCACACAACTACCAAACACTTCACAACCACGTGAATGCCAATATAAAAGCAGAAAAAAAAAATAGCCAAATGTTCTGATAATAATAATTGATATTAGGGCATTTATCCTGCAAACAAACACTCATGATCCTATGACTCAGTTCCAGCTGAATAAAATCGTCTGATTTCAGCTGGAATTAAACACTAAACTTGTTATGAAAGTGTTAATGGTACCAGACGAACGTTCAGATACTTTGACTCACTCCCAGGGGAATGAAATAGTCTGGTATTAACTGCACTAGGATAGAGTTGTTCTGATCATGAAAGAGTTGATGGTACCGGTATTAACAGTCTGAGGCTCATATACTCGACCAGTTGAATTAAATCACCTGATGTTAGCCAGAATAAATTAACAGAACTGGCCTCTACCATGAGCGGATTAATGATACCAATATCAACGTTCACAGACGACGCGCCAGCCGTCCTAACCAGCCAGCGTGGTGGGCCCAGATTCACAAACAAATTTACCGTCATCTCCTCGTAAGAATCTTTCCTCGTCTTGACCTTCAATAAAATAAACCTTTAACTATGAAAGGAAACTTATCATGAACCATTTTTTCCCCCTGCTTTAGAAAGGTAAACGAAGCGAGGGTGCAGACATTCTCCATGTCCCCTGTTTCTTCTGCAGGCGAAAACTTGAGCTACGAAATGGAGCTGGTCGTATGCTTGTTAGTATATAAACCTCCTGAGCACGGAATCATAGGCAAACTTACGATCAACTCCCTCTCGAAACTCACATTAATTTTTGCAGGAATCTCAGGAGACATGGGAAGAATCAGCACTGTCCTCACCTTCTCCGTAATACAAAAACAAATGTTGGGCACACGATAATTGTGCTTTCATTTTAAGATTTATTTCAGTAGGAAAAATCCGAGACATGGGAAGGCTCTACTCTCCCTTCTCCTCTGTCCTTCCTTTGAAAACAAGTTCATAGTCATGATAGGAAGTTGATAAGTTTGTCAGTGAATCTGGTCCCTGCAAATGACGAACTACAGAGTGTCTATGATGATACTAATTACTGTGAATGAATCCTTTATCACTCACCGGTCTGGATCTTCCCTTCACAGGATTCCCTCGCTCTGAGCTCTATAACGCTCCATAACCTATTCTTAGTCCGTCTATCTATCTATTGCCAGACGCCTTAATTCCGTAAGGGGTGGCCACAAACAAATAGCCTTCATGTCGCCCTGTCCCCCGCCTTATCGGTACCCTCCCCCCAGGTCACACACCTCTCTCCCCTATACCTCTCCACTCCATCCGTCCATCTCATCCTCGGCCTCCCCCTCCCTCTCCCCCCCCCCCTTCACTTCACTCACAGACATTCTCCTCGTTAGTCTCTCGCTCTCCATCCTCTCCACATGGCCAAATCACCTCAGTGTATTTCTCCTAATGCTTTCTACCACATCCACATCGACACCACAGCGCTTCTTCACTTCCTCATTTGTCAGTCTGTCACTCCATGTAACTGCACATGCTCCTCTCAAATAACTCATTTTCACTGCCCTCACTCGTGACTTGTGTCCTTCCAACAAGGTCCAAGCTTCGTTTCCATACGCTTAGACTTGGTATCACAATACTGTCATTCAGCACACATTTTAACTTACATGCTCACATCCCTATTTCTTATCACTGCTTTCAAAGAACCAGTAACCTTTCTTCGCTGTTGTACCATTTCAAGCACTTCATCCTCCAAACTTCCATCCTTGCTCATCACACTATTTCATCATCATCATCATCATCATCATCCGGACCTCCTTGCCCACCCTAGGGAAGAGTGAGGAGTGGCAATGTCCAGACAGCCCAAATTTGCCCAATCCAATGGGCCACGCTTCCACTGACTCATCATTCAAGTCCCTGGAATCCTGTCTCCATCGGATACGCCAGAGACATTCACCACGTTCTGTAGCTTCACATAAGCGTATCCGATAGAGTCAATCCGGACGCTGCCACATTAAAAAGGGTGCCAAATCCCTGATCATGCACTTCTCCTTACAACATTCATCCAGCCAGCTCGATCTCTTGTTAGTTTCCTAGCCTCACCGACTTCCAAACCTCTCTTCCTCACACACTCATCCACCATATCTCTCCACCTTCTCCTTGGACTACCTCGCCTCCTCCCTCTTTCAAATTCGCTCAGATATACCTTTTTGACCACACTATTGTTATCCAATCTCTCCACATGACCATACCATCTCAGTACACTCTCTTCGATTCTGCTGTCCACCTACTTCCTCACTCCACATCTTTCGCGAATCACATTATTTTGTATCCTATCCACTGTCTGTACTCCACATACTTTCCTCAGCAGTCCCATCTCCACTGCTCTCACTCTTGACTTTTCACTTTCATGCCACACCATAGTCTTACATCCATATGTTAAAGTTGGCACTAACACTCCTTCATGCAAGCCTTGTGCAGCTGCAACACTCAAGCCTCTGTTTCTTATCAAGGCCTTCATTTCACCAGCTACTTTTCTTCCTTGTGTCACTCTACTTTCCACTTCTTTTGCACATTTTCCTCTCTTTCTGTCACTGTACCCAGGCATTTGAACTCTCTCACCAATTCCAGACTCTCTCCACTGACTGACATCGCACTGGGAGTCACCTTCTCTCTCAGTAACCATCACTTCACTCTTTTCTACATTTACTCTCAAGGCACGACGTTCACAGGCATCAGCAAAACTCTGCGCTAGCCTACCAAGTTCTTGTCCAGTATTTGCAGGTAGTACTGCATCATCAGCATACAACAAATTTGAGATATTCCATCCATTACCATTCATTATCAACGCCATCCCCCTCTCCATTACTCGTTTTTACTTCTCTCATCACCCCATCCATATATACTGTATATTGAACAACCATGGGGACATCACACAACTTGTCGCACGCCCAAACCGATCGTGAACCATTCACTTAGATTCCCATTAACCCTTACACATGTTTCACTACCCTCATAAAAACTCTTGACGGCACCTAGCAGCTTACCATCTACACCGTACATGTGCAAAACTTTCCACAATCCTTCTCTGTCCACCTTGTCGCATGCTTTTTCCAGATCCATGAATGCCATAAACACCGTATGGTCCTTCTCACAAGCCTTCTGTGCTATTTGTCTCACTGCAAAGATTTGATCCACACATCCTCTGTCACTCCTAAAGCCACCCTGTTCATCACTCGCTAGGACTTCTGATATCTCTCTTACTTTCTCTATAATAATTCTTCCATATACCTTCCCTACCACACTCATTAAACTTATGCCACGATGGTTCTTGCACTCACTTCGCTCACCTTTATTTTTGCACAAGGGTACACTCACAGTCTTTTCCCACTCTACTGGCACAGTTTCACTCATCCATACCTTCTTACATATCTCCAACAAGCACTTCATTCCACTCTCTCCACTACATTTAATCATCTCTGCATACACCTCATCAACCCCAGCTGCTTTCCCATTTTTCAGCCGTTTCACAGTACTCTTCACCTGTGCGAGTGTCACGTCTCCTGACATTGCATTCCTTCTATGCACACCCTCAAAACCAATCATGTTTACAGCCGCTCTGCTCTGTCTGTTCCCATTCATCAGGCTTTCAAAATATTCTTTCCATCTGGTCCTTACTTCATCCCCATGGGTTAATAATCTACCACCTACATCCCTCACACTTTCACATTTCTTTCCACTGTCACTTCTACATTTCCGCACCTCTTTCCAAAATAACTTCCTATTTTCAGAGTAGTTTGCATTCATTTTTCTTCCTAGATCATCATTTACCTCCTTCTTTTTCCACTTCACAAGTCTCTTTACGTGCTTCTTGTTCTCAATATATATATTCAGTTCTTATTTCAACCGAACCCTTGCCTTGCAACCACTTTAGCCACTTCTTCCTCTTTTCTTCCACTGCTCTCTTAACCTCATTATCCCACCATGCCGTATCTTTCTTCTTTGTTGTTACTCTTGCCACACCAACACCGCTTTAGCATTCCTACTAAGCAATCACTATATTCATTCCATAGGCTGTTCAGATCCATTTCACTCCAGTTTACTGATTCTAACTCCACTTCCCTACTTTCACCTTTAGATTCCGTTTCTTTCACACTCTCCCAACTCATTCACTAAGCCTTGTAGTTCCCCTTCATATTCACCTTCAACACAGTATCATCTGCAAACAACAGAACAGAAAGTTTCTAAACGCTGCCCTCTCTCATTAAGGCATCCACTACCCTACCTTCTACATCTTTTATAACCCCATCCACATACAGACTGAACAACCATGGAGACATGACACATCCCTGTTTCAGTCCAACATTCAGATAGAAAAATTCACTCCGTTCACCATCCACACGCACTGTAGAGAGGTGGTCTGCAGTCCTAACGGACCCAGGTTCAAATCCCCGCTGGGGCAGGGAACGGTTTAAGGATTTGAATTTCATTAAATCAGGCTTTACTAGTTTACCAGAAGACCCGCCGACATGTCGTAAAAATACCTCCGCTAATACCAATACACCAGTCCTGTATGAGACAGCTCTAGCATGTATTCAATATGGACGGTGGGTGTTAGCGCCGAAGTGGTGACATGTAGAGGTGTATGGTACGTAGGAGGACTGCTGGGCCTTGATAGCAGGCTGTGAAGCCTATGCCCAGAGTCAGACATAAAAAAAAAAAAAACATACTCTTCATGGCAATCAACATACTCTTCATGGCATTTACTTCATATATTCTTAACGTTTTCCACATTCCTTGTCTGTCCACTCTGTCACATGCTTTCTCCAAACCCATGAAGGCCGCATACAACTTCTTTCCCTTCTGTAGAAAGTTTTCCACTAAATCCTACGGATCCGATCTACACGACCTCTTCCCTTCCTAAAACCTCCCTGTTTATCTCCAACTAATTCCTCTGTATCCTACCATATACTTTTCCAGTTACACTAAAAAGACAAATCCTCCTATGTTTAACACATACTTCTTTTTCTTCTTTTCTTTGTTACAGGAAAATCTGTCTTAACAGAAATTTTAAACAATAAATGTTACATACTATAGTCAATAAAACATCTTGCGAATGCTGGCAAAGGTAAATAAAACTTGAGAAATGCTGCGTACAC
>JAGKTI010010748.1:0-15580 GCA_018397915.1 Birgus latro
CTCTCTCTCTCTCTCTCTCTCTCTCTCTCTCTCTCTCTCTCTCATTGGTTTTCATTTTTTAAGCCCCATAACCTTCATCCACACACTTCCTTTATTTCCCCTTCGCTAGACTTCCTTCTTACCTTGCCTCTCTCTTTTTCCTTCTCTCTGTTGACCTCTTTTCACCTCTCTCTCCCCCTCCTTCCCTTCCTCTCTCCTTCCTTCCCTCCCTTCACCGTCCTCCATCCTTCCCTCTCTTCACTCTCCCTCCTTCCCTGTTCTTCCCTCCCTCCTTCCCTCTCCTCACATCTTCCTTCCGTTTCGTCACCCATTTCTTCTCTTTCTTCCATCTCTTCCCCTTCTATCATCTCATCTTTTTCTTTCCTTCGCCATTCTCTCCTGAATTTACTGCATTCTCCTCATCTCTCCGCCATTCTTCCTTTCTATATCTCTCTCTTTCCTTCCCTCCCTCCTCCCCTTTTCCTAAAAGCTCTCGTCCCCAGCTTGTGTCAGTTGTAGGTTTCCACAAGCATCAGTTCACGTCTCTTTGCACCTGACTGTCGTAGAGAAATCACTAAATTATTGGTCAGTGAATAGTGATGCTGCATTAGCGTGTGTGCTAAAATCCTTCATTGTGTTATTATTTGCCCTCACACTGCCACTCCATCATACTGCCCGTTACTCCCTCACACTACCCACCACTTATCACGCTGCCACATACTCCCTCATACTATCCAATCCTCCCACACACTATCCCACCCTTCCTTGCATTACATCACAACGTGTTCTGTAATCTCACAAACTGATCCACACATTATAAACACCCTCACGCTGTACATCACAATCTCACACAACAAACACAGTCCATTATCAACAGCACATCCCCTCACTACACTTCACTTACTCTCACACCTCACTTTCAACTGCATCATCAAACCACACATTCTTACATTACCCCACACTGCCTCACACACACACACACACACACACACACACACACACACACACACACACACACACACACAATGAGTGGACGAAGTTTCTGTTTATTGTACGAGTAAAAGCAAGATTTAGTAGAATATAACAAATACTGTGAATCAGACCAGTACACCTCTGTTGGCTATCCAGTCAGTCCCCCTCACAACTCCCATATAACTCAGGACCTCTTGTGAAGGGCGATCACCGCACTCCCCACAATCTGCCAAGTCTCCCTCTTCATTACCCTTTAGTGAGGCTGCAGATTAGGGTTGACTAATGGAATGGCGACAGTATTCATTTGTATCAAAGCCTGATAATTATGTGTTGTAAGAGTTCCCCCGTCCGATTCATAACGTTTGCAGTCATATTCCGTTCAAGCTGATGACGTGTATTTCCATTTATTTTTGCTAAGTAAAGGCGATTTCTTTCACTTCTGGGATGATCTTCTGCAGTGATGGCATAAATGGAGACTACAGTATATCTGCCCCTCCAGTTCAGAATGTTTCTCCAAAGCCAAATGAAATTATGTGGCGATAACAAGACTAAAATGGAAGTCATGGGATCAAAGTGGCCAGTGTTTCGAGTCGCGAAATTTCGTTAATACTGCCATGCATTGGTTTGATAATTCTCTTACCTAAAAAAATTGCATATGTTCTCTGAATATATGGATAATTTCTTTTGTTTCTTCTTCTCACAGCAGCATTGTTTTTACCGTGTCTCTTCAGCAGCTATTCATATGCACATTTCCAAGACCCTCCGCCCTGATAAAAATAATGGAAATATAAATTAAAATCACCATATTCTATCTAAAAATAATCTTTGTTTCATTGTGTACTGATTTCCTCATTCTTATGCCTGTTAATTTTAGCCATACAGTAATATGTGTAGCAGAAGTTACATGTTGGCAGCAATATTGGTCAAGGATTTGAAACAACCAACTGCTCTAATATTAGCCAAATAACACTACCCACGTAATTTTGAATCTGCTCAAAATTATTGGTGGTGACACTGATTTTGAGAACTGTTCATTGTTCCCAAAATCATCGCCCAGTGCAAATATCAGGATCCTTTATCATATTTTATAGGTCCACCCTTCTCCTTGATCACTGTCCTTGAAGTAATATTCCACCTCATTCAACTCCTTAATATGGTAGATCCTTCCCATCAGAACGTAATAAGCAAACTATTACTTGTGTATTGACCGTGCACCATGTTTAAGTACCTGAACAGTGGTATGGAAGAATTATACCTAAATACTGAAACTGTTGCTGAAAAGGGTCCCAGGTGCAACTGACGGTGGGTTTCAATATCAGATAGAGGTTTCTCCAAGCTGAATAAAATCGTCTGGCGTTGAACAAATTTGGGCATCAATTTATGGAAAAGGGTTTAGTGGGATAATGTTTTGAAGGTAAAATCCAAAAATCCTAACAAAATCCCACATCCTGCGTATCATTAGCTGAGAAATATATACAGATGAATTTATAGAAGGACAGATCCCACTGAAGATCATTGGCTACATCAGGCAATAGGATTATTCACCCCAAATAATATTCTGTTGCTTTATTTGGCAAGAAAGTAACAAGGTGAATTAACTACAGTATTATTTGTGATAGATGACACATGACCAATGACACCTACACTCTTTCTCATGACACTTTTAAGCTCACTCTAGTCTCTAGGCCAAACCCACACTAGTATCTAAGTCAAAGTCTTACACCGTTCTTACGCCCACTCAAACGTTGAACACTTCCTCGCACACTCATTCACTCATACAGCTCTCTCACACACACATACAGAACCCTCGTATTCTCATCTTTCTAACACTCATTCTCACATAACCCTCTCATTCTACCACACTCTCACATGTTTACTGGATCATACTTCCTCATAGAGGCTTACTCTTTCGCACAACCAAATATCACATCATCCTGTTGCCCACACTCTCACACCCGCACTCTCACAGGACCACTCTAACACTCCTCAGATTACCAGCAGAAGTGAGATTTGGAGGGTAACAGCAGGGTAAGTTATTGGTCCGTAATCCCACTTAAACCTTGCGTTATTCGGTTTTCAGATTGGTGTGGAAATCAGTTAATGCATAGTGTTCGACTGGTATATCAGTTGCATTAAGTTATGCATATGTATAAAACACACTCTGCCTGTCTGTCTGAATGTCTTGCCATGTGTGTGTGTGTGTGTGTGTGTGTGTGTGTGTGTATGTGTATGTGTGTGTGTGTGTGTGTATGTGTATGTGTGTGTGTGTGTGTGCTTTACCTCTCGCGGCATCAAAACCCGCGGTCTGCCTCTCCCGGTGAGCTCCTCATTTTCCTGACATGACCGGGACGCATTCCATCTTTTCACTGGATTTCATTTTGCAGGAAGGGAAAGCCAAGTGAGATATTCTGGCCGCCCTTGGGTTCTGACCATCCTACATAAAGGAAGCGTCAGGTAACGCAAGAAAAATATTTGGGGATCTTTAAGAGTCGAGAATGGAACTAGTCACGAAGAAGAGGAAAGAATGTGAGCCAGTGGCAGTAGAGTTAGATCCCCCAGGTCGTGTCTTATATCAGGCAAGTAAGGACCCACAAGACAACCCCCTTCCATCCCTCCCTCCCATACCCCTATTCCCCCACACCATCTTCCCGACCCCTCATCTGTGCACCCCCTCCCCCATACCTCTCATCTCTCCACTCCCTGCCTCATACCCACCGCCCATCCAGACCATCCTTCTACCCCATACTCCATCCCTCCACACCCTCTCCCTTCTCTCCATTCTTCCACCCTCTTTCTCACATCCTCTTTCGCCAACTCACTTTCCCATACCTCTGTTCCTCCACCCTCTCTCTTATACAGTACTCCCATCCCTCTCTCCACGCCCGTGCCTTCCATTCCTCCACCTTCTCCACATATCCCCAACTCCCCCACCCATAACCCCCCTCCCCCATCTTGCCACCACTCTCCAACACCCCCTGTTTCTAGTTTCAACCCCCCTACTCTCATAACCCCTTCTCCAACCCCTCTTGCCCCCTTTATGATATGAGAGACTGGACATCCCGGCTTTCCCAGTTAACTGAATTAACTTGATGCAGAAGAAGTCGTGTTATTTTTTCAGTATTTGAGTTAGTATCGGTTTCCTGAATCCCATGGCTATAAATGTTAATGAAGGTAATGTATTTATCTTTTCAGTCCGATCACGTGTTTTATTCTCCGACAAAGAGAGTGTGTTTTCACGTTTGTTTGTTTGTTTGTTAGCAGGATTACTCAGAAAGTAAGAGATATTTGGACCAGATTTGGTGGTAGATAGCCCAAGTTCCAGGGAACAGTCGATTAACTTTTGGGACCGATCCGGATCGTATTACAGATTCTGGACCCGGAAAACACTTATCAATCCATCCATCTGTCTGTCTTATCTGTCTGTCTATATCTATCTGTCTGTCTGTCCATCCATAGCCAGACGCCTGAATCCAGAATGGAGTGGATTAACGAAAGCTATATCTAACCCTTCCAGTTCGAAAGGTCTCTCCTAGCTGAATAAAATCGTCTGGAGATAACAAGGATAAAGTAAAAACAAAAACAAAAAAAACGGATTTCGGGGTTAAAAATCGAGGCCTTTCACACCTTCCGATATACTATTTTTCACCACCGTCCTACACGTCTTTCCACTCTCTGCCTCGCTCCGACCTTCACCTTCCTTCTATTTTTTTAAGGTACTGTCCGTCACCTTGACAACAGGCGTCCTATATTAACCAGCCTCTTTCTGCTGGCTGATGGCAAGCACTGAATATGCGCCGAGATATACAGGAAGTCGTGGTGGAAGGTGTTTATACAAAATCTGTTATTTTGATAAATTTAAGTGAATGCGCTCTAAGCCAGCGTTCACTTGCAGAGAGAGAATTTTACTCCTTTTAGTTTATAATATTCATCATCGATTAAATTTTGGTATTCCATGGTAATACTAACAAAGACAACTTTCGCTGACAATAAAAGTGTGGAACGTCCCTCAGCAATGTTGTTGTTTTGAGGACGCAGGATCTACTCTGACTCAGCGGACTTGCAACAATATTTTGAAACCTTTACATAGACGTCATCTACAATACCACGAAATTTTCTGGAGTATTGGTTACGGATACACTCTGTCATCAGTGCCATCCAGTGACTGACTGCACGAGAGCAACGTTGGATGTCTGTGTCACTTGAACACCAGATGTGATTACTAGAATGTCTTTTGATGAGGTAAAGACTCGATGTCGAAGGGTAAAAAAAAAGTCAAATGCCTATTTGTTTTCAGAGAATAAGAAATTCATACAATATTTGCCTTTTTGTAAAGAAAAAAGCTGAATCTTTACCTAAATATTGTTCATAGGTTCACACCACAGAAGACACTATTACAGTACATCACACCACGCAGATGCATTATTGCCACACAGTTACACACCAGCACACTGTTTCATCACACTATGGCATTGTTACGCTACACCACCATCACAAATCCATACTCAATACCATACCAACGTCTCTCTTATCGTGAACTTTCTGTATATATCAATTAAGCTTATCTTAATCAGCAATACATATACAAATTTAGATTGTAGAGCAAATATCTGATAAGGTTTATGACGACTTAATCACTTACATTCTGTTTGACGCCTCTGATCCTCAACGGTTGTTTGTGTTGGTCACAGTTACACCAGATTCTAAGATATACCTTTAATACTTACTGTCATAAAGCCAAATTCCAACCCATATCGTTATTGTTGATTATAGTGCGTTTATGCTAACCTGACAACGATCTCTAACCCCTCTCCCTTAGTTGATGGTCCAGTGTAGTAAAACTGGAGGCTTGCTTTGACTAGCCACCAAGGAAACTCATTCCTGTCCCGTATCTAAGGCTCATCAAATTTTGTGCAATAACCAGTTCATATTCAATACGTCAGAATGGCCCAGTTCTCTCGGATGAAAACAAACCGACTGTAGTTAATAGTTTCACACATGATTTGATAGAATTTAGAAACGGTTAAAAGGAACTATTGATCAAAACTGTACCTTCCCATCCTGCCCGACCATTGCGAGTCAACAAAAGCCTGCCTTCAGCAGTATTCACTTTACCTTTGATGTACCCGCGCTGCCTGGAGGTGATGGTCCCGCCGCTGAAAGAGAACCAAATTTTAACACTCGCTGATGGTGCCACCTCTCTCACAGCTTTACCTCCATGTTAGTTGACTCTTTGTTATATTCAGAATATTCTTTTGTATATCTGCATATATGTGCATATATTAAACCCGTGTTGTGCATTAATTCTTGTTGTTTGGCGGCAGTGACCTCTGTTGTTACTAATCAGTAAGTCAAACCCAACGCTGAGGTGGAAAAATCGAAGAAGGTTGGATGCATCCCATTTCTAAGCAACTAATTATAATCTGTTACATGTTCGGAACTAGCTAATGCTCAGTAATTTTATACAGTTGAGAGAAGCTCGTCCTGTAGCAGGTAAATGCCATTTCTATTTTAACGAAGACCAAAAGTAAGTATTTTTACTTATAACATTATGTAGTAACTTTAGAGCATCTGAATATCATCGTTGCATTCGCACGGATTTCAGAGAAGCAATTCCGTCTCATGCGACAGTACACAATGGCCGTTACTTTCGGTACGTTGCATGTAAATCATCGGATGAGGGGAAAACAAAAAGATGGTTTCTGTATCGCACATAATGATAAATAGTAAGAAATATGTATGAACAAATGCATGACTCAAGAACCAGAAGACCTTGTTGTTGTGGGTGGTGACTAGATCGATGGTTCTCAGTTGGTTTACACCCCCTTCATCACCCACCACACAGGTATGGTCAGGCCCCTCTTGCCATACTGGGAGGTCACAGAAGTTTAGTCTCTCTCAGGACTATTTTTGTTGCACTGTTAATTTTAATGCGCTTATTTTAGAGCCTGGGTCGAAAAGTATCAATGCACTATGGATCACTACATGCAAAATTCGCGCGCGCGCAGTTGTGATGCAGACTCATCCATGTCTGACACATCTTCAGCTGTGAATATGATTTTAATGCAGATTCATTTATCAGGTAAAGTTTTGTAAAATCATTCTAGAAGTTTATGTATTTTCTGTCTGTTCATATGGTGAACACAGTTTTTAACAAAGTTTTGACAAAGATATGATACAGTTGAATTTAATCACGTATTAATTAAAGTTTTGACAAAGATATGATACAGTTGAATTTAATCACATATTTATTATTTAGACCATTCTTAATTTGAACTGATACCACCCAGCTGTCATTCTTCCGCCCGGTCCTTGTGCTCTGTGCTGTGTGCCCATTACCTCGGTGGACATAACGTTGCGCGATTCCGGGGAGCAGTTGTGTGCAAATAACATCACGAAAATGACTCATCAGCCGCTGCGGGTTCGTTACACAGTTAGTCGACGACCTTTTACGGCGAGTGTCACTAGCTGCCAGCACTTCCACCACCGCAACAATCCTCTCCCAAATGACAGCACCACTTGTTCCATCCTCTCCACAGTTCTCTTACTGATGACAACATCTACACAATCTTCTCCCAAATGATAACACATCCACCTTCTCCACAACTCTTTTCCAAATGACAACACCTCCACAGTCCTCTCCCAGATGACAACACCTTCACCACTTCCACAGTCCTCTCTCAAATGACACCACCACCACCCCCACAGTCCTCTCCCATATGACAACACCTCCTCAGTCCTCTCCCAGGTAACAGCACCTACACCACCCCCACAGTCCTCTTCCTGATACCACCTCCACCATCACAATCCTCTCCCAAATGATACCTCCCTCAACACCCCCATCATCACCACCATCGTCTTTCTAATGACTGCAGTAATGTCGCCTCAGAAGGTGGTAATAAAACATGATATTTCTCTTTCCTAAGCACGTCACTCCACAACCACGGTCTAAATGACATAGGAGGCTTCGTAACTACCATTCCTCAACAACTTTTTTTTTTTATTATTTACCTTTCAGTCATCTTATTTGTTATTTATATCCTTTTATGGCAGACAAGACTTCGTAGCACTTTTTGTTTAGCAACTGATGAGTCACAATACAGTATCGCATCTTTTTACTCTCTTGCTTGTTAATTATGTTTTCATTATCGACGCAATTTGCATCAGTAACAAGGGTGCGGATTATTAAGGTGAGATCAGCAAAATAAGGCAGTGGTGAAGAAGAGTTACGAAGTCCCAAATACATAATAATAAATACAAATAAAACACGCCCCTATATTACAAGTCAAATATTACCTGAACCATCTCTTGAAGCTATTCCCATCAGCAATCTTTTTCGCTAAACCTCTGTAAGGAACGTGAAATATCAGTTTCAACATAATTTCAGTTACAAACGCAGAGGAAGTTGGATATGTCATACTTACGTTTCTGTTTATTAAGTTCACCAACACAATATATTCATCTTTCTTATAATCTACAACAGTACCACAACACTAAGGGATGCATTTTAGATTTTACAGGAGACTTCTGAGGACCACTTCCACAGCGATTTATTTTGCATATTATACTCCTTTTGTGCGCTTGCAAGTTAATGAGGCAATTTGTGTCGGTACTTAAGAATATAATAACACACAGAGGACTATGAAAGTGTAAAAGGCATAATAAATCTTAAGACGGTGCTACTAAGCTTGCCCTGCCACCTACAATATGGTCCTTGAACACCAAAAACGTCAGTTCGAAATACCGCTACCACAGTTAAACTCCTACATAACCGGTTTTTCATTCCCAACACCACCATAGTACCTGCCCACAATAACATCATCACAGTACCGCCACCACAGTACGCCTCAAGAACATCACCAAAATGTTACCCCACAAAAATACCACCAGAATCCTACATCACCGTACCACCAACCCAATGCCACCGCCACAATATCAAGCCCCGACAATACAATCACAATGCCCCTTCACAATACCTCCAACGCAATACCGCACCACAATACCACTATCACAGTAACGTACCCACACAACCGTCTGCTCCTCCCCACCACTACCACAATATTGGATCTGGCGACTCCATAACCTAAGCATCACAATTGCAGGGCGGGAGTGGAGCCAAAGACCCCCAATATTGGTGATACTCTGGCAGCCCTTCTTGTGCCGGGGACGAGGAGTGTAGGGGGCGCACCATCTCCACTACCACAACTACCACGTCACCCTTATGGTTAGGTAAGGTTGAGAAGTTAGGTTAGAGCAGGTTAAGTATGGCTTGGTTAGGTCATATTCTGGCAGCCAACCATCCTGCACCACCACCACCACGACCATCGCACCCATTTGGTTAGGTAAGGTTACGTGACGTTAGGTTAGGTTAGGTTAATCAAGGTTTAGTTAGGTGATACTCTGGCAGTCATTCTTCTGCTGAGCCGGGGACGAGGAGTGCCTGGGGCGTACCATCCTGAACCACCATCACGTCACATTTATGGTTAGGTAATGCATAGTGAAGGTAGGTTGAGATAGTTAAAGTAGTGTTTGGTTACTGGCGGTCATCCCTCTTGTGAGTCAGGGATGAGTGTTGGAGACGTATCATCCTGCGCCTCTAGCACGTCACCCATATTGATATTGTATAGTGGAAGGAGAGTGAAGGTAATGAATGTAAATATATTTGTGCTGTATTTGTGGTCCATTTTCCCTTTGATTGCCTAGTAAGTCAAAATTGATAAATTGTATGTATATTATGCATATGTGTATTTATATGTGCATGTACTGCTCATACTTTTCATGATGTTTGAATATATTTCAGCATTGAGAGGGTTGTATTATTTTCAGTAATTAAAAGCAAGGTAATGAATTGTTAATAAATAGTTATCGTAGAGTGGATGGCCCTTATCGTGTATATTTCATTAAGCTGCTTGTTTCGAAGTCGAATCGTTCCCAATACAGAGGGTGAAACAGCCATTATGCCGCACGGTGATAATGATTTTCCCCCACTCCTATATTGGTATATCCCTTCTTCCCCTGTACTCACCTTAGTCCTCTCCCAGCCTTCTTCCCTGTCGATACTGTCTCTTTTACATTCCATTCTCCTTTGTCGTCACTTTCCCCGGCCGCTTCCTCGTTCCAACACCTTATCCCCATGCACGTGGGCGAACTAGATTTAATATGTTTAAGAAATTTAATGCATACCAAATTAGTCTGCATTTTAAAGTCATGTATGCCCTTTTCTGTGATATTGTGTGTTGTCCTTGTTTTCCAATAATTCAGATATGAACAAGGAGGGATACTCAGTCAACACCCACACCCTACAATAGGTCTAAGTGCGGGACATTTGACTTTCCCTTGCCACCGTGACCTTTGACCAATTGCTTTCAAAATGTAACTGTTCTATTCTTGTCTGACCCTTAATCCTTCCACCAAGATTTTATATCAGAACTGTGAGTTGACTTTGGCGTGTGACCTACCCCGTACCCATCGGAAGTTGAAGGAGTCAGAGGGAAGCGGAGAGCAATAGGGAGGTGAAAGTATTTGAAAAAGGTGCTGAATTATTTAGGTCGGAGCATCAAGAAGGGTGAGAGGTGTGTATGGAGCAGCAAACTGGAAGGAAGTGGTTTACTAGGGCAAATCTCGCTGCCAGTAGCCTATAAATGGTATGTAGCGAAGCAACGGGTAAACCGTGGGGCGATCATCGGAGCCTGACTGTAGATGGCTTATACTTGCTTTCAATGCGCACATCGTTGTACTTTACGCAGGCAACCACCAGACGATTTTGTGAAGCTGAGGGATATTGTAGGGCTGAAGAATTGGTGTAAAAGGCTCGAATTGCTCCTGCCCGTATAAAATGGTCTGGAAATATCCTAAATATAATACACAATTGCGTCTGTGACAGCGAAAGGGCTAAATACCACAACCGAGAAGCTCAGTGAATAAAAGAAAAAGTGATTGAGGTTGCTTTCTCCTACTTACGGGACATCTCTCGTAGTGAATGGGATCAGAGACAAATTATTAAATTCTGATAATTTTCTCCAACTTAAGAGATATACTTCGTTCTTAAAGTTCATCAAGCACTCGTAGCAAATATATCGGACAGATCAGTAATCTAAGAGTCATCAGAACGACGAAAGGAATGCAGGCTATCATCAAGATCACAGAGATTTGAAGAGTGAGCTATGCCCAGATCTATTATAATTTTGGAATGGAGAAACCATGAGAGAGTTGTATCAGTCAGTCTCAGTGCTTCTTCGTACTGGTATATTGAATACAGTAATAGCCATATATTAATTACACGTTCGTTCTTGAGAAGCAGTTGATTTGTTATTGTTGTACATAGATTTATTAAAGCATTATCTCTAATGTTCGAGTTTGTCTTCTGCTGTTAGGCCATTTAAAGTTGTGCCATATATAACGTCGTCCACGATAACCGTTATTTTTTTTTTATTTTTTGTCGTCATTAATCAGTGACCAGAGCTCCTCCTTACTTCCCCCTCCCCCTTGTTGCCAGTGGGGCGTCTGAAAAATTTAAAAAGAGGTGGCTGAGGCAACACATTTTAAAACATTTTCCCTTACAATGTGTCGGCCACGGTGCTGTGATTTAGTAATGGGGGTAAAGTCATAGAGGGATAAGGAGGGTAGGGTAGATACAAGGCTCAGACGGTACAACAGAATAGAGGTGAAGTAGACAGTGGTATGGTGTAGGTTTTGTATTTTGACTGATGCGGAGTGGGGTCCCTTGTGGGCGTACATCCACATACTCAGTGGTAGTCGACGGGGCTCGAATACATCCTTCTAGAGCGTCCTCCAAGCGTGAAGTCAGCACGAAACTGACCGACCTACCATGTCGCCCTTTGATTTGGAGGGGAACGCAACCCCTCCCTCTCCTCCCGCTCCTATATAATCTCGTAAAAGCCCTAACACGATATCATAAGTAAAACAGACTCGCACGCACTTCACCCACACGACCCAAATTGTACGAGTATGTAAACAATATGTAGGCTATGTTAACACTTTTAATGAATTCAGCCCGAGGACGCTGTATCTAATTATGACTAAGGGCAGACGATTTTATTTAGCTCATGAGAGATCCGTTGAGCTCACTGTTAAAGTGCACCACGGACTTCCTTATACCCTTTCTACACTAACTTGGCCGATCATCTCTCCATTTTGAATGCTGCATTGCAGCAAAAAATTAACACTAGATTAAGATACTACTCAGAAGGATGTGCTGTGGAAAGGATGCAGAGCTGTAGTTTTTTTTTTGTTCCACAGCTATGCGAAATAAGCTGCAATAGATTGATAATCTTAAACAAAACAGAGTGAAAATAGTATATTAAATATTTAGCACCTTTTGAATACCATTTAATATTCTCCGTAAATCTGGGGTGAAGGGATTCGTGTTCCCCCACCCCACACCCACTAACTTAGGATCGTGTTATTAGTGGCTTGGGAGATTTCGTAATGCCATTTTCTTAGCTGTTTATTCTGAACATTACACCTCAGTATTCTCTCTGAAGCAAGCTCTCTCGATATTAAAACGATATATGTACCTTGCAAGACAAGGTTGGGCTGTAATATGCAATATAAATTGCTAGAGAAGAAATGTTACGAAGCCTTATGTTTCGCCTAGAATACTGCTCTAAATCCGTCGTCTGGCACACAACAAAGACAGCGCGGAAGTGTGGTGGCAAGGCAGACACAGAGGAGGAGGATATGAGAGGCGGGGGAGTGTGAAGGGATGGCTGGAGAGGCGGAGGAAAGGGAAGGACAGATGATAGAGACGAGAAAAGATGAGACGAAGAGGAGGGAGGAAGACAAAGGCGAGAGAGATAAGAGGACAGGAGATCGGTGTATGTGTGTGCCTTATGTGGATGTGGATGTATATATATATATGTGTGTGTGGGTGTATTTTGTCCGGTAGGCAGCTGCTTTGACTTAGTTAAAATTTTATAATAATATTAATCTTCAGGCTTTCATTCCGCGAAGCCAGTAGAACAGCATGGAATTAGTATGACGAAAATATTCTGAAAAACTAAATACATACACTATAGCACCGTAATAATATCATATAATCAATTTTACGAAAAACGACATGTATGAAGGCACGTATAGAAACAGTCCACATCCATGTTAACAGTTCATGCATCTTCATGACGACAGACTCGCGGGAAGGACACGTTCCGTTTCCCTGCATGAGAGACTCGAGGGCCGCATTTATAAAGTCTCCTGGCCAATTTTTACGATTAATACGTTTCCAGGCAGTCATTTGTTCTCAGGAAGCATTGTGTCTTGCATTTTTTCACTTCAGTATTGACTCAGTTTTTGTTGAGAAGGTTTTTGGTAGTTGTATAAGTGAATAAAATTAGTGTAACGCTGCAATTTCATACACAACTTCTGCTCTGGGAGGTTTAAGGATATGTCCCATGAAGTGAGACGTATCGGTGAGGCAAGAGCGTGGCGGCAACAGCGTGAGGGAGATTGATGAGGTGTGGAAGGCGGGAGAAAATGGTGAGGATAACATTGTCACCGCATAAAACTGGCGAAACTGCGACATCAGGAATCACAAAAGCGTCAACCACTACGGCGTTTTTGTTCATTCTCTCATTGTATAATCATGTCCTCTTGTGAATATTGTTAGTATTTGCAGCCTAACCAAATACACTCCTCTTCATTTGACGTGATAAGAGTGATTATATGTGATAAGAGTGATTTAGCAGCATTGTCTGGACTTTTGTAATGTTGGCATAATTTTCTGAGGTGTGTTGCTTGAAAAGGACATTACTTCCTTTATTTCCAAGATCGATAATAATGGTGTAGAACACATTGAAAGCAACCTTGCCACTTCTTCATTTACTTCATTTTCCTTTCTATTATTCATTCAGCCGTCTGGGAGCTTTTGCAGAAACACCATAACATATAGTTATTTCAGCGCTATGGGCTTTGTGAATGACAACAGCAAAATCTGAATAATGTTTCAGCCTAGCTTTCATGTCATAATGCACCATCTCCGTTAGCGACATGAAGGATGGTCATCTTCTGTGAGCAGTACGAACTTGTTTAATGCAAATTGATGACTAGTTTATGCATTAAGTTTATTCTCCCACAAGTTGATTTGATCTTGTACCATCTCTCACATACATGATAATCTGAACAGCTAGTTACCCTGTACGTCTCGTGTTGAACAGTACACCATTTCTGCAGCACTGAAGTTGGCATGGTGAAGTTTAGTGTGATCAGTCATGTCTGTGTTATTTTTTACTCTTATATACACAATTACCTGCAAACATTGAGTGCTATGGGACAAACCAGTAAATACCTGTACTTAAAGGTTGTTGATAAACCTGGTGTAAATCGTGAAATACTCGTATTGTAAATGTCCAGTGATTTACAAGATGTCGCCTACTCACCTTTTACTGCAGTGTATTCTTACGTAATGTAAGATAACGCATAATTTTCCCAGTGACACACATTCGCATGACCCCCTGAGGAGTCATTTTCTCTAGTATCTCATTCAGCTTTATGGTCTTCTATGTAGTCTCTTACAACCAGGGACCCGTACCCATTCCCCAACAGAGCTTCACGGAATGAACTCATGGGCTCCTATGATTCACCCCTAGATGTATAAAATTGACGTGTCTTAGCTGGAATAGTGTAATAGATTTGTTCGGACAGTGAAGGGTTCAAGAGCACCAGTAATATTGCAGACTCCCTTGACTCTTAGCTGAATAAAATCGTCTGTCGTTAACTGAAATAAAATACTAGAGTTGCCTGAACCGTAGAAAGGCTAATCAGACAAACATGAGAGAGCCAGCTTCAGACTGCCGTTATTTTCCATCACTTTAGAATACTTAAGTATCTGAAAAACATTCTCTTAGCTCGGGCTTCCTCAGTGTTCCCCATATATCATAGGTTTGTTTTATATCAGTCCATATAAGGTTTACTGCAGGGTAGAACTTCCTCCTCGTATGTATATAATTAGTTATTAAATTATCTCATACAAAAATCATACCTATTTCAACACCTTCTCCAGTCTCAGATGCCGTCACTTCCACCACACAAGGTTACATGCAGTCTAAAAATAACTGTCGTTTAATTTTCGTGTGTGTTTGTGTGACTGTTGGGTATTGCTTTTGTCACGTCACGCATAAGTCAGCGAAATGCTCGTGGTTACCAGAGCGTTTTTACTTCGTGCTTGGCCTCTGTGTGTGTGTGTGTGTGTGTGTGTGTGTGTGTGTGTGTGTGTGTGTGTGTTTATTATGGACTACAGGCTGAAGTACTGCATGCCACGTGTAACATACGTAGAGTAATTCGAGTATTGTTACAGATCATGGAAGGTTACACACAAATACCGTACCAGTGTTGTAGGAGGAAAAACGATCCCCCCCTCTCTAGATAGATAGATAGTTAGATATAGATTTCATCATTAGACAGAATCATAGACTCGTCCAGTGCTGTACCGTGGGCACCCTGCAGCCCCCCTCCTGTGTCAAGAGAGATACAGGGTGAAAATCTAGACCCATATAGCATGAGGGATGCCTCGTAAAAACCTAGTATGCAGGAAAGCACAGAGTAAACCACAGCCACTTACTTTTCACTGTGAAAGGAGTTGTAGTGCACTGTATGCACCAGTCCCTGATACAACATT
>JAGKTI010010749.1:0-7500 GCA_018397915.1 Birgus latro
AGATTAGCGGCGGAACCCCATTATGAGAATCGCGTCTACACCCCACCACTCCCATGATAACACTGAATTGGTGGGGTCATCACTGGGTATGCGATCACGCGACGCCAAAGGTAAGAGTTGCCAATTATCTTATTTTCATTCCCGTTTCGTAGTTTACATAATTCCTTTGCCTCTCCTCATAAACTACTGTGAGTGACTTTGCAGAGAATGTAGTATTAAATGATGCGAAGCCCGTGTTGCTGATGTTATGGGAAAGGGACCAAACACTAAAGAAAATGCACCTGTTTGACGAAAAGCTGGGGGCGCAACAAGATTACCAGCCATCCCCTATCGTTTGCACGTCACATCACGCTGCTGTTCTGTCCTTTTTCATCACTTCCCTAACATGACGTCAATTTTATCTTCTTTTTGCTCTCCCCAGACGATTTCTTTCAGCTCAATGGAGATTTTTCGAACTACAGGGTTTCGACGATGCCTTTAGCCTATCATCGTCGTCACTACTCGACACACACCTAAACTACATTCCCTACTACACCCGGTTTACCTTAACTTGGCCTAAAATTGACATCTCTAAATCTTGAACGCTCACCTGTGATAATCAGAGCTAGAATATGATACTAGTCATTAAGAAGTGCTATGGAAAGCCTGTAGAGTTGCAGTATTGTCACATTCTTCGGTCGAACCACGTGAAATTAGTCGCAAACAGGGGGGAAAAAAAAAAAGTCTGTGTCAAGTTATTGGAAAAGAACTATATTAACTGGAAAGAAATATTATTGACGTCCTCGGGGTGAAGGAATTAACCTTTGGCATTCACGGTACAACCAGTGCTCCACCTCGGCTACGGTACCTTCGCTCTCGAGATGAAAATAACTCAAAATTTTATGTAAACAAAACAGCGTCTCGACAAACTGGCAGCTTCTGAGTGACTGCCGCCATCCCACCGCAAATATCGCACCTTTGCCTATCAGTTTTTTCCCGCCCCTTATTAATGTTTCCTATCTTCAGTATTCTCAACAGACATATTATTTACTATACATTACACAGGTTTAAAAGATACCATGTCGCAATACCCAGCCAGCGATGGGAGAAAAATCCTTGTTCTTTCTCATGCGCGTGGATTAACTCGTTCATTTAAATTCATGGATAGGCTTTTAACTGTGCTCTTTAAACTCCAGTGCTCTTTAAACTCGTCCACACGTGTCCTTTTAATAACTACGTCCCAGCAGTTGCCAGACAGCGCGATAAATGCTCGTAATCTATTGTCCTTGGGTGTGACAAAATACTGGAGCTATAACATTGGTCTGTCTTGCTAGAGAGAATGTTCACGCGATTGTACCGATATAAGCGAGCGTATCCTTTGCCTAGCGATACAAACGTCCCTCAGCTCTCTCCCTATCCCCCGAAAGGAGATGTGGACTGTAGGAGCATGACAGCTTCAGCCTGCAGTCCACCGGGTTCACGTCCAGATGAGGTAGGGTATATAAGAGCAACACCAAGCCGTAGGTCCACTTCCTTAGCGATTGATACCATGTAAACCACCTATGTTTTTATAATTATCCCTTTAACTATCAGGATTTCTTTCGGCTGAACAAAATGACCTAGTATTAACCTAAATTTAAAAAAGTAAATAAATAAATAAAATAGAAGGGAAAGTGCTCTTAAGTATGCCACCAGCAGTATCTATATGTCAGTCCATAATAGCTTCATTGCAGGATCGGACCTATTTCTCGGAGGGAGAGTGATAGCCAGAGTTAACCTTTTCCATGCTGGCGAAGTACGAATGAGGAAAGAGTGTCTGTAGAAAGTGATGCATGTGAAAATCTCAGTCTATATCCACCTGTCTATCTGTCTACCTGTCCCTGTCTGTCCATCTATCAGTCTATCTAACTTTCATGCTACAGGGGACGTCTTTCTTCCCACACACTGTCTTATTCTGTCTTCATTATGCTGGTCTTTGCTATCCACACTTCTCATTACTGCTCTCTCTCTCTCTCTCTCTCTCTCTCTCTCTCTCTCTCTCTCTCTCTCTCTCTCTCTCTCTCTCATTTTTACTCTTTACTCCCTTCCACACTCCTCTCTTCTCATAAAGCCCTCCTTATTAGCCCCTTCAGCCTGACGACGTATTTTGCAGTATATTTTTGCTGTCTCCTAGAGCGTCTTGGAGAGGTTAGATATGGCCTTCTTTAACCCCTTTATATCGAGTCGCCTTTCCTAAGCTGAATAAAATCGTCTTCAGGTAGGTAGAATCAATTGTTACATCTCTATTTGCTTCTTAGTCAGGTTATTATTATAATTATTATTATTATTATTATTATTACTATGAATAGTATTATTATTATTATTATTTGCTTTTCCTTCGATCTTTCCACTAATCTCTCCTCCCTATTTCTGTCCCATCATTACCAGCTTCATGCAAATCCTTATCCCCATCAACCTATGCAGCTGTTTCTTTATTTCCTCTATTATTTCTTAGCAGTTTCATCACCCTATCCGATCACCAACCCCTTCTCTCATCAGTTTCCCAGCTCATCCTTAAATATTTCTACTCACCTTTGCCTTTCCTTATGTCTCTTAAATTGATACTACTCTCATCAGCTTCCCTTCCCTTCCATCAACTCACGCAACCATTACCCCCTTCCATTATTTCCCTGGCCCTTTATCAGTCTCAATATTATAACTACTGCTTCCTCCTCAACCCATATCTCTTACCCTTCCATAAATCTTTCCATTCATCCCTACCCCTCCATACATTTATTGAATTATCACCACTCCCATCAACTCCCCTACCCCTTCCACCAACCCATGCAACCATTTCCTTACATCTACCCTGCCCATCCATAAATCCTTCCACTCATCCATACCTTTCCTTACATTTATTCAGTTATCACCACTCTCTTCAACTCCCCTACCCCTTCCACCAACCCATGCAACCATTACTCCTCCCATCATTTCCCTGCCCCTTCTCCATCACCGCCCTCTAACCACACCCTCCCTCTTCGCCCCCTGCTGCAGCCCTCCACCAGCCCCCAAGGGAATAGCCCATTAACGCCTCCATTCCCCTGATGAACACTGCAGCAGAGGACGAGAACCGGAGTAAATGGCTTATGAATATTTGTTGTTGTCTGGGGTGTCCGCTCCGGGAGGTTTAGGTGGGTGTCCGCTCAAAGAAAACGGGAATATCAGTGTTTACTTGACTCTGCTGATCGGGGAGACGCCATCATATTATTCCTGCTAATGCCAGACGATTTTATTCAGCTGAGAGTGAGTCATAGGAGCCTGAGAGTGTTAATACTATCACCATCAATTCTCTCTCATGATCCTGACTACTCTATACCATTTTCTTTTTCTTCTTTTTTTTCTTTTTTTTTTAACTCTAACTTGGACTAAAATTGCCGTCTCTCCGTTTTGAATACTGAGCTGTAGCAGAGCAGTAAAACGAGAATATAAAGCTAGTCACGAATAAGTGCTGTTAAAAAAACGCAGACCCGCAACACTGTCTTTCTGCCACTGAGCTGCATGAACTTAGATGCAAAATGACGAAAATCTGAGTCAAGTTAAGGTGATGCAACTATAGATTTTTTCCCTGTTAACGACATGAGGTTTGTATTTTATCTGAGTCGTAGGAGCTTGAGTGTTAAATTTATACTCTGTCCACTTTAATTTGGCCTAAAATTCCTGTTTCCAGTCTGAATGCCGAGCTGGAACTAGAGAACAATATTAGAGTACGGTGCTAGTCACGAAGAAGTGCTACGTGAAAAATGCAGAGCCGTGATGGTGCATTGTCACTGAGCTACGTGAAATAAGCTGCAGGTGGGAGGAAGGTCGGGATTAGGAGGCTCCGCAACACCTCTTCCTTAGCGATTTATTTTGTAGATTGCACCTCAGTATAATCTTGTGATGTTGATGAGAACTATGTCGACATGAGAACGATTTAGGTAACATATGTGAGAGAGTTAAGGTGCAAAACAAATCGCTAAGGAAAAGGTATTAGGAAATCTCCAAAGCCAGTTTATAATGCAGCCCTAAGAGTTATCAGGTACACAATTGAAGCCTTTTTTTTTTTTTTTGAGAGAGAGAGAGAGAGTTTGGCACACACAACCAGCCACCGGAATCTAACAAAAGTAAATTTTAAAAGAATGTGATTTAGCTTTGACCTGTGTGTGTTTTATTTATTTATGATTAATGTGTGAGTTTATATATGCCTTTTTTTTTTAAGCCGAGGTTATTTATTGGCCTTGATGTACGTTCAATTATTTAACTTTTGCGTTCATTTATCATTGAGCCGATATATAGTCCGCGTCATTCCAGCGACAGAAATTGATGGTCGCTTATAAAATTTTCGCCTGAATGTGAGTCCACCTGATTTATCCTCCATCTTCCTCTTCCTGATCTTTTTCCTCCTCTCTATCTCCTCCACCCCCTCCCTCTCTCTTTCTCTCCCCTCCATCTCCTGTCTCTTCTCCCCTCTTTCTCTTGTGTTTCATGCTCTCTTTCCTGTCTCCTCTCACTCCTGTCTCCTTTCTAACCTCTTTTCCTCTCCCTCCTCTCTTGTCCTCTCTCTCTCCTGTCGTCTGTCTCCCTCACCCATCCTGTCTTTTCGGTTGCTACCAATTTTCTCTCTCCTGTTTGCTCTCTTCCCTCCTGTCTCCTCTCTTTCCTCATGTCTTCTCTCTCCCCTCCATCCCTCTCTCTCTCATCCCTTGTTTCAACGTTCCCTCTGCCTTTCCCTCTTCTCTTGTTACTCCCCTCTACGTCCCCATCTTCTCCTGTTTCTTCTTTCCCCTCTCGCCTGTCTTCTCCCCTCTCTTCCTATCTTCCTTCCATCTTCCCTCCACTCCTTTCCTTATGTCCTCTTCCTTCTCCTCCCTCTTGAGTCTCCCTATAAATAGATAAATAAGAGAGACACACACGCACACACATCCACCCATCACCCCGACTTCCTCAATTCTCGCCGCCCCGACTTTCTCAATTCCCGCTGCCTGGAATTTGTTGTGTGGGAATTATCTGGCGGGCTTTCCAATTTACCAACCCCTGATAAATTCCCGGCGATGCTGAGGCTGTAATGGGGTTGTTCCACGCGAGTCCTGGCCAGCCAATTAAAGGGCGACCTAGGAACGGCATATACACACACACACCCACACACACTAACAACTCATTGACGTAAACAGCGGATGAAGTTGAACAGTTGATTGAGATAAACAGCTGAGGTGAAGCGGCACGCACACACACACACACACTAATGGATGAATGGAAGTCGTTCGGATTACCTTTTTTTTTTCGTCTATTCAGCCCGAGGACGTAATATATAAGCACTCTTTCCCCCTACAGACGATTTTATTCAGCTGAGGAGAGTAGCACTGAATGGGTTGGATATAGTTTCCTTAATCACTACACTGTTTGAGATATTTTCCTTCCTTCCTTCCTTCCATCCAGCCTTCATTCCTTCTTTCTTTCTTTCCTTTCTTTCTTTCTTTCTTTCTTTATTCCTTCCTTCCTTCATCCGTTCATTCATTCATTCATTTTTTCCCTACTTCCTTCCTTCCTTCCTCTTTTCTTTCCTTCCTTCCTTCGGTTCTTCCAGCCTTCCTTACTACTTTCCCTCCTTCCTCCCTTCCTACCTCCCTTCTTTCCTTCCTTCCTTCCATCTTTCTTTCCTTCCATCATCCATTCATTCATTCATTCATTCATTCATTCCTCCCTTGCCTCCCTCCCTCCTCCCTCCCTTCCTTCCATCCTTCCTTGAATAAAACAGACAGCGAGTAGCCTAAGGAAAAGGAAATCACGTTTTAATCCAAATAAAGGAACCAGTCAACGCCATATTAGCGCCTTCAAAATACAAGGAACTGTCTGAAGAAATTTTACAAAGGACGAAACGCAGTGAAAACCCCATCTCCAGAAATGCGTGTTTCAGATAGTTTCGCTTTTTCCCTTAGATTTTCGCCAAACTCTAGAACGGTGCACATATCTCTCTAGGCTATTTTTAAGGGCGGATAATTTGCTTTCCCAGTCGCCTCTCGGGGCCTCAAACCCACGCCAGGCTGTCTTTCGAGTTGGGCTGTTCTAACCACTTCACCACTTGATCTGGTTAATAGGCCGAAAACAGTGATAGGAATGGATAGATGGAGAGTGACTGTCTGTGGGAGTTCTTCTTATTATTTATTATTGTTGTTGTTATTATTATTATTATTATTATTATTATTATTATTATTATTATTATATCATTATTATCATCATTATCATCATCATCATCATTATTATTATTATTATTATTATTATTATGATGATGATTATTAAGTTCTATGGAAACGCTGTACAATCTTACTATCGTCCCCTCTGCCTCTGAGCTACGCGAAATAAGCTGCAAAGTGACGAAAATCTGGGCCAAGTTAGGGTGAGAAAAACATTGGCATTTTACCATCAATAAGCCCTTCCTAACGTGAATAAAATCGTCTGGTATTAACCCATGTTTAATACCCTAACACCTCTACACCGGCCCATCATCAAAACCACACCCCATTCGCCGTACAAAATCGCCCGGTGGAACTGAATATACCCATGCCCATTATCCCATTACGAAAGCCCCACCTGATCTGCCTAATGGACCCAGCACACGGACAGTAATGGATGGATGGGGGAAAAGGGGGGTACTATCCCCCCCCCTCCCTTTATCGACGGCTCTCGTGTGCATAATCTGTGGTTCAGTGGAAATGGAATCGCTGTTAGTGGGATCCGATTCTCTTCGTGATTCTTGTTGCTGCGTTTTCTTTTCCTGTGTGATATTTGATTAGACAGATAGTTAGATAGGTAGACAGACAGACAGACAGACAGAAGAGGAGAAGAAATAATCGGTCTGCAGTGGCTAACCAACTGAGAGAGGGTTCAAAGAGGAATCAGGAAACGGAACACAGACGGCCATTACCCGCATAACCCCACCTTATCCGCACCCCGCATTGTCTTTGGATAAGGACGCGTCGTAACACCTCCTCCTTCCCGGCTTATTCCTGGACATGGCAGGTTAGCATTCCATTGTGTGCTATGTATGCAAACCCCGTAGATATTAAAACGCTCTATGTAACGTACAAAGGAAATTTAATATGTAGTAACAGTAAATAAATCACGAGGGAAAAAAATGGCAAGCCCTTCAAGCATATGGATCTATAGTGACGTGGCTGACTTTACAATCTTTCCCCTTTACGATCTTTCCCCTTTACGATCTTTCCCCTTTACGATCCTTCCCCTTTACGATCTTTCCCCAGGTGGTAGGACGCAGGGAATGATTTTTATCGTAAACTTTTATCAATTTCCAACTGAAGTGGGTCGTGGCTTGCAGGAGGGAACAAGGAACTGAGGTACAAATAAGGTGATCCTCCGTCCTATCCCTCCTACTCCACAACGAGAGGACCTCAGGGTTTACGAGAGGGGACATAAAACTGCAAGACCCCTTCAGAACAAGGGGAGAAAGGGAAGAAAGAGGGGAAGGAAAGAGGGGGGGATATGGGA
>JAGKTI010010749.1:12500-13514 GCA_018397915.1 Birgus latro
TAATTCTTCTTGCAATTTACCCATTTTTCTTATCTCGTTAATATTTATCCTCTATTACGCTCCTCCTATTGCAGCTTTATATCAGTAGCCTATCCTATCGCTCCAGTAAGGTCTGTTCATCATCCCCATCCAATCTTTCACCATCCCATCCAATCTTTCACCATCCCCATCCAACCATTCACCATCCTCATCCAACATTTCACCATCCCTATCCAATTTCCCAACCATCCACCCACCACCCCTCCATCCAACCATCCATCCATCCATCCATATTACCTGAACCCATTCCCCAATTTCGCTACCTTCCAACACCCTGTCACAACTACCGCCCCACCTGTCGCTGTTTCTCGTGCCTGTTGCTGTCGTTTACACCCTCGCTGGCACTGAGAGAGAGAGGGAGAGAGAGGGAGGGAGAGGGAGAGAGAGGGGGGTACACCGTAATATCTCTAAGGATTTGGATTTTAGGGAGGAATTTACCACAGGTCGTCATGTCAAAAAATTTCCTCCCATCCCCCTCCTCCCCCTCCCTCTTTCCCTCTCCCTACCCCCTATCCTGTCTCCACCTCTCCCTCGCCCTCACCCCACCTCTTCCCTCACTCCTCTCTTCCCTCACTCCTCTCTTCCCCTTTCCCTCTTCCCTCTCCCCCTCCTTCCTCCTTCTCCCCTTCCTTTCTCTCCCCCTCACCCCACGTGCCTTTAGGGATTTGTGTGTGTATGTGTCTGTATGTACGTGTGTGTTTGTGTGTGCGTGTGAGTTTGTGAGTGTGTAAGTTTGTTTGGATTTGTGTGCGCTTATGCTTTTGTTTCTGTCTGTGTGTGTGTGTGTGTGTGTGTGTGTGTGTGTGTGTGTGTGTAGCTGTGTTTATGTGTGTTCAGATGTGTTTTTTAGTGTTATTGTGATTAAGCTGTATTTAATATGAGAATGTTTGGGTACGTGCGTGTGCGTGTGTTTTTTTATGCGAAGCTGTGTGTAAGTGTTTGTGTGTGTACGAGAGAGAGAGAGAGAGAGAGAGA
>JAGKTI010010750.1:0-12246 GCA_018397915.1 Birgus latro
TACGCACTTTTATACAGGTCAGTATATTGTATAGACAATAATTGCTCAGTTTAATGACAGTTCGAGCAGTAGCACTTAAGATAATAAAGGAAACAAAACAGGAGCAGTAGGGCAAGGAGGCAGGGGTGAGAAAACCGATGGCAGGTTATGCAGTAGAATCGCCGGAGTCAGAGGCAGGACCGGTGGCGAGATGGGACTTTACGACTCCGAGGGTCTAGGAGATACGACACTCCTCGGGGTCGGTAACTGCAAGGAAGGACCCCCCACGCAGCTCGTTGAAGGAGAGCAAGGCTCGCCGGCGTTCCCCCTTGGTGTATTCCCGCTCGTCAGGCTCCTCTGGGGCCAAGTTATAGTGGCTCAGCTGGTCCTCGAAGATTCGAGGCCCAGCTGTGGAAGGGAGGCAGTCGTCCCAAGAGATGTGCCGTGACGAACGGGAAGGCTTGGGGCTCGCTGGTGCCTGGTCCTCTGATGGTGGCGGTGGTGGTGGTGGAGGAGGAGGAGGCACAGCAGGATGTGGTGCGAAAGGCACAGGAGTTGCAACCTCAGATGAAAAGGAGGGTGCAACATCCTCCACCTCCATGGATACCTCAGAGAGGGGCTGAGAGGCAGACCGGCGGGAGACAGCACGTCCCGTAAGCTGAATCCTCGGTGGTGGACTAGAGGGCTGCAGCTGCAGCACCCTCGGGACCAAGGAAGTGGGGGTCGCAGATGACCCAGGATAACGTTGAGGAGCCCTCCTACCAGGCCTTCTCTGCATCACGGGTGTGGCGGAAAAAGACTCAGGGATAGAGATGGCAGGGAGCCCATTGGCCTGGAAGATAACGGGCAGACGCTGGGCAGGAACTGCCAAATCTCCCCCCGAGAGAGCTTTGACAACCTCCACACACATGGCTATGATGGTAGAGACAGAGGAGGAGGCAGAAGCAGCAGGGGGAGGCTGACGTCGACGCCGATGACGGGGGAGGGCGTGGAGAGAGCCCCGCACTGCCTGACCTACAGGGCCGGTAACAGAGGCAGCAGCAGGGCCCTTAGCGTTCTCCTCCACCACAAACTCCACTACCTCGCCAGCAGCAACAGAAGGCACAGGTTGGGCTGGGTTGGGGGCCACGATGGAGGAGTGGTGTAAGAACACTTCCGCCCCCGTGTCACGGCGAATCAGGAAACCGTAGCCCCTCCGAACGTGATACCACTTCACATACCCCTCAACCTTGGCTGGCATGGTGGGTGGTTGGCGTAGCTGTCCTCTGTCCGAACTCGAAGACGACCCGGTGGTGCAGAGTCAAGCGAAGATGTCCGCTGGAGAGTCTGCTGGGCTCTTCTCTCAGGTCAGGGGCTGGATTGAAAGTCCCTGAAAAACTCACCGATCTCAGTGGGCAAGACCATATATATATAATACTGCGTGCACAAATATGTAACCACTGACTGTGTACAATTGTGTTTGCTGTATACTTATTCTGCAGTTTCCCAAATTTTGGCCGCGACCCTGATCATTTTTTTTTTCCTGGCGACCCTTAGGGCGGAAACATTTTCATTGTTTCTTCATTTAGTTATATCCAATAAAATTTATTGGATAAAATGCACTGGACAGCTTAGAGTAAAAATCTGTAAAATTTATTGAATAAATTTTACTGAGTTTTACTTTAATAATCGATAAATTTCGATATTTCTTATGTTGATCGAAGAAAATGAGAGGCACAACTTCATGTAAATGTAATTTATTGCACTATTAGGCAAACAAAGAAAAACACTTTTGACTGGCAATATACGGTGCATCATGTGTGAACCTTTGGCTGTTGATTCTTTGCTGATAAATTTAGTAAACAAAAATTGTGAAAATTATTCTCGGAAAATTGTATATGAGTATACCTCTACACTTTCAAACTTAACAGTCAAGTATATGGTTATTTTTGACAACATATCTGCGCCCATTCGTCAAACTATGTACTGTACTGTAAGATGAATACCAGTACTCTGCCCGTAAATTTGAATGTACATGCTAATACCGTGATATAAGAATAATTCGAATTCAAATAATCAGCATTTAGTTTTGACAGTTTCTTGTATACACCGGTACATATTCATTGCAAATGCTCTTTTTACTACAGTACTTGGATGGTTATCCAGCTTCTAGTTCAGTCCACAGTTACATCTACAATAAAATTATGTTAGATTCGGGTAGATTAGCTTAGACTAGGTTAGCTTAGTTTAATATAGCTAGATGCAGTAAAAGACATATGGGCTAGAGAACCTTCCCTTACTTCCTTTTTACTTAGTATGTACGTATAAAAGCATGGGAAATGGACAGTTTAGTTTTAAACAGCATGAAGACCGTACCAGCTCATTTTTTATTTTTCCAAATTGCTACTGTTTTTATGATTTTGTTTTCCTGTCACGTTTTGTTTCTCATGTGCAGTGGTAGATACTTTTTTTTTTTTAATTTGTTGTAAAAGCTTATACAGTGAAAGAAAAGCATTCTGGAGCCGAATGTTAATTACCCGCCAGAATATGCCGTTGCCCAAGCCCAAGATTTTGGCCATATCTGTATATCCTGAAGGTTTCATGTTGATAGCTAGAGCCGTTCAAGAGATGTAAAGGTGTTAAAGACGGGCGGTAAATGCTAGTTGACGTTTGGAAGCAATTTTGGTGACCTTGACCCCGAGTGCCTGTTTTCCAACTCGGGCAAGATTTTGGTCATATCTTGATACCTTTAAGGTTTTATGTTGACAGCTCAAGACGTTCATGAGATACAGTATAATGGGAACACACACACACACACACACACAGAGGAAGGCAAAAACATTATCGTTCCCACGAAGGGGGGGGAACCTTGGATTTATGGAACATTCGGCTTTATCGAACCAGGCTTCCTCCCAATTAGTTTGATAGAGCGAAGGTGTACTGTAACAATCACAAAGAAATCAGTGCTGTGGTTACTGAGATGTCAGACTTCAGTTCTCCGAGGCCCATCAGATCGTTTGAGCTTGTTATAAATCACGTAGAACAAGGTCATACACTGTGACGTCAGGGATGAGAAACTGACATGAGAGGCTGCCAGAGACCAAGCAGTGTGGAGAGCCTCCATTAGGTGACAAAGGCCGATGAATGCAAGCATGTTTGAGCCTTTATAAACAAATGAAGGAAACAACTTCAGGACATCCTATAGAAGCAGGTCTAGCAATCTTTCCTAATCCCTTAACGGATGGCCACAAACAAAGCACCTACTTGTACATGTTGCCATCAGGCTGCCCTCTGTCCATCTTACCCTCTTCTCATATCTCTCCACCCCATCTCACAATCATCTTTGGTCTCCCCCTCTTCCTTTCCCCCCCACCTCACTCTCATACACTCGTGTAGTCATTCTCTCATTCTCCATTCTCTCCACATGGGCAAACCATCTCATAGTACAGATTTCTCAACACTTTCTGTCACATCCGTTTCAACACCACAGTGCTCTGATGATTATTCAAGCTGCTGCAAAGAAATTTTTATTGAGGTAAGGGGAAATACTGTACCCAGCAACCAAAGTGATAACATTAACTTCTTCACAAACATGAAATGAGTTCTAAAATACTGCAGTGGCTGAGTTGTTGAGAGGTGGTTTACTGTCTCAGTGAATGTGGTTAGAATTCCTGCTGGGGAAGAGAACAATTTAAAGGATGAATTTCATTGTAATAGGTTTGACTGATCTACCAGTTTTAAGCCGAGTGGAAATGGACAGAGTGTAGTAGCTACCCAGTATTACAGCAGCAAGTGATATTAATACTGAATACACTATTTCAGCTGAAGTATTGTGAATCCCTACCTTTGAGATAAGAGAGTGAGTCACATCATAACATGCAAGATGTCAACAGTGACACGAGAACTGATCATCCTTCAAGTTGGACAGTACGGTATGCCAACTTTGTGGGAGCACGCTGGTGGAACCTGCAGGTCAGTTACTTTTAAGAGATTGTCTCTCTATAGTACCATGTGTTTTCAAAATAAATGCAGATAAAAGTGTTGGTGCTTGAAACCCTCTCACGCGACTTCAGAAATGGACTCCTGTGGAAGATGTTGTATGCTGATGAGTTGGTGTTGACTGCAGAGAAAGAAAGGGAGGCATTGAAAGATTTAGGAAGTGGAGTGGTAGTATGGGGCACAAGGGCTTAAGAGCAAATGGAGATGAAACAAAAGTGATGGTATCTAGGGCTGGCGGCAGTATTGTCAAAGAAGAGGGAGAGTGACCATGTGCGGTTTGCCAGAAGGTTATGGGAAGTAATTCCATCTTGTGCAGTGTTCGTGATAAGTGGGAGCATAAGAGATGTAGTGGTATTAGAGGTAGACTGCGAGATAATGCTGATTTCACGTGTGCAGTGTGTCTAGAGGAGCATGTGGAGATTGTCAGGCGTGAAAGGATTGATCTTGCTGGTGAGTCTGTAGTGTGTGTGGAGGAGTTTTGTTACTTGGGAGGTAGTTATGTGCTGGAGGTGGGACTGGAACTAGTACTGTGGCTAGAGTGAGGAGTGAAAAAGATAACTGGATCGGATGTGAGAGGTGTAAGGCTGAGAGGAATAGCACGATTAGGATGGATGGACAGTGTGAAGTGAGCGTTGGATGTAAGAGGGATGTCTGTTGAGCAAGGAAGGGTGCCTGCGCGTGATAGGAATAATTGGAGAGAAATTGTGAATGAATAAATGATGACACGGCCCCGAGGGGATATTCTCCCGCATTTGGTCCGATCAGCTGATCAGGTGAGGTGCGGGTAAGGGGATGGGTACACTGATGTGTTAGGAGTAAATCCCGGCCTGCCCCCCCCCCCCCCCCCCCCCCACCCCGATCTCCATCATGTTCTGCCAGTACTCCACAGGCTCCAGCACCAACTTTGCTAAGCTTATGAATAGTTAAGAGTCCGCGTCAGGAGGGAAGGGAAGGGGCTTGGTGGACCTTGTGTAATATGGCGTCCCATAGCTGTCACCATTGTCATCACCTGCCTCATCAAGTACTGCCACAGTCCACTGTTATTTCTACAGCTACCATTAACATTACCATTACAGAGGCTGCTGCAACTGTGTGACTGTGTATGTAAAAAAAAATTGGCACCTCTAAGTGGCTGTATATACGAACGACTTAAATTCAAAGATAGTAATGCTGCAGTGTGCGTGAACATGAAAGTGCAGTCATTCTTTTATGTTAAAACTTTAGTCAGACTGTCGTATTCTGAGCGTGAAATGAACGTAGCAAAATGTGAGTCATATCTGATCTCGTGTTATAGTAATGCAGAGGTGTGAAGCTACCGAACTTTCATTTTATGGGGAAGAGAGGAACCGCTGTGAACACACATGGTATAGGCAACGCACGACTCAGTGACAGCAGACCTGACACTTTACTTAAGGTATTGCATGTGAATTTGTTCTCGTGTTTCACACTGACTGCTGCAGACACTTGTGTTGGAGCCTTACTAAGTTGAACTCGGGACCGCCACCATACCACCAATGACAGCTTGTGCGAATTTTTCACTGTTGCACAGAGGAGTAAGCCTACCCATAAATCAAATGGGTATCTGTGTAACAATGTCTCGAAACGTATTAAATACGTAACTCGTCAGCAGTTTACAAAGTTACTGCACAGGGTTACTTGCAGTAGCTGCAACGATATTTCTATTCATGTAGGATCAAGAGTGACTTGAAACTTGTAAACCTTTCAAGTTTGGTTATTTAGTTAATTTTATAACAATCTTAGATGTCTGTAAAGAGTAGATTGTTACCAATGTGATCAGATATGCTGTACCTACGTCAGGCAAATGGACAGTATGTCGCCCTGGTGTTAGATGGAGTTCAAGTATGATATGGTGTCACCAGCAAGAAGAATATATCTGATTGCGAGTGCAAGAACCACAGACATGTAGATATTTCAATCATTTTTCATTATTTTGATTGATATACGATGACGACTGTTTCATGAGTAACTCTGAAATCATGTTGGTTTTGGAATATAATGTTGAGTACACACTATGTGAGTTAAGATCAGCAGGCAATTATCAGCGAAGCAGCAACACCAGACCAAGCCATGACCTATGCCTTGCTTGTCCTTTTAGTGATACCCCGCAGTGCCCGGAGGAACTATCTTACTCCCTGCAGGGCGGGTCTGGGCAGGGTGTCTGTGGTTTGAGTTGCGAGCTGTGGTGAGGCTGGACTGAGACTGCATTGGTCTGGCGAGTGCCACATGAGCGGCTGAGACAGCAGGAGTGGCCATGGTAGCAGTGGCAGCAATAGTCAGTGAAGGATGGTTTTGGTGGCAACAGCAGTGTCAAAAGATTGTGGGAGTGGCCATGGTAGTGGTGTTAGGAACAGAGTCAGCGAGGGACGGCAGGAATGACCACGGTAGTGATGGCAGTAACAATCAGTGAAGGATGGTAATGGTGGCAGCAACAGTGTCATCAAAGGATGGGCAAAAGTGGCCATAGTAGTGGTGGAATGACGAGAGAAGCAGTTTGAACTGTAGTCTTAAACTAACACTAACTAGGACAAATGTTGGACTACAGGATTTACCGTTATCAGCACTTATGTAGTGCTGATTAGTTTCTTATTTTAACGAATGTCGTACAAGTGTTACTTGTTGGCTTATTTCCTCCTTAAAACCTTGTTTAGAAAGTTTCTTCTTAAGAGACATGTGTGGCACGAGGAAAGTACAAATAATAAAGGCTTTCTCACTCTTGTTTGATGTAGTTATAAACTAAAATTATTTTTCTTGGGTTGGATGTGTGTGGGAGCTGCTGGCACATGTGTTCAAGTGCGCGGCGCCAAACACCAGGCAGACAGCCTCTGTAAACAGTGTCTTTGCTGTACAAGCAACAGTTCCACCCAGCATTGGGGTGAGGGCGACGACTTTGCGAGTATGTGCGTGCGTGCATGTGTGTGTTTAGCCATCCACAACCCCCCCCCTCTCCCTCGACTGATGCTACGGAGGGAGGGGATTGGTATATGCATTGTCCTCTGATATTAGCTGATCCTCGGTCAGCCTCATGACAAAAGTCCTGTCCTGCTGTCATTCTAGAATTCCGCATTCATGACATTCCCTGTGAGTGATAATCGGCTAACACTTCCGGTGAGACTGAGGACCGCAGTAGTAGTAACACCTGGTTTTATGTTACTGGGCCATATATTAAAATATGAGAACGTAACATACGAAATAAATCAAAGGAAGTGCTATTAAGCCTCCTATGGCACCACGGACACTACCTCAGTTCCTGTTTAAAATAATCATCTGCATCACACATGAGGATGAAGTTTGCCCTCTGCAGCCAATCACTTTTTGGGACGATAGAGAGGTGTATGAAGGACATGTGCAACTAGTTAGGTGTATTGGCCGCACTTCCATCTGTCGCGACGGGAAAGCATCAAGACGGAGTTCATTGTGATTGCACTCAGTCGGCAATATTAACACTGGTTTGAGCTTTCGTTATACAACTAAGTGAGGGTTGTAAGTTAGGATCAGCCTTTGGTTGTTTTAAAAAATAGCTCACAGTTATTTGCATGTGTAGTTTACAGACCAGGTCGTTTGAAAATTGTTTTAATTTATATTAAATAAAAATTTGTTTTAATTTATATTAAATAAAAAATGTTTAATAATTTATATTAAATAAAAATTGCCAGTTCATACCTTTTATTAGTAATTTTATAAACATAAGTATAATTTGAGTAACAATATTACAAATCTATACTTAATAGAACAAGAAAAGACGAAGATCGTGATCACAAACACCAGTTAAGTAGCTTACTATTTAAAAAAACTAGTCTTGTAATTAATGTACTATAAGCTATCCTTTCGATTTTCGTAGTACACTAATAGTTCATGAATTTCACTAATACTAAATTTTAAAAATAAAGGGTTTAGAATTTGACCCTTTCATCGAAATAGAATTTAAGAGCTGGCCTTTGATCCGTTCCTTGCATAAACGCTGTTGTTATCAAAACATATCTTACACATTCGCCATCTTTAGCGCCCATTAGGTTCCAAATGGAGAAGATAGAGAATGAAGTCCTTCCCACGCCTGCTCTTGCCTCTATGAAGCCTCTCAGCTCCTTCGATCCAGACTGTAAGGAAAATGTTAGATTTCTAATAAATCTTAAGTCGAAGACAGCAGTATAAGGCTTTCATGACTAATTATAGCATAAATATTGAAGAGATTTGACGGATATAGTTAAAAACACTATCAGTACAGATGTACAGAAGATGACCAAAATACATTAAAATGCACCTTAATCTATAAAAACTGCCTCCCCAAAACTGGAATAATGAAAAACCATCTTGAAATTTGAAGTAACAAAGCCTCACATGAAAAACACTGACATTAAACATATATAATCACAGAAATCATAAAAACGAAAAATAATACTCAAGTTACCTCTCAGGAACGTCACTCTTTAGCTGCTGCCTTCATACTGCTCTTCCCCCAACCCCGCCATCAGTCATCACCTCGTCGGCGGGAAAATTCGAATAATAATGGCTCGTTCCGTTGCTTCAGGGGGTTTGGGCGCGAAAATTCGAATCATATTGGCTCGTTTCGAAAAACATGGAATATTTTGGGATTTTGCCTTCCTAACACATTTTCCTAAGCGATTTGTATTGTTTATTACACCTTACTGTCCTCTTCTGTGTTACATAAGTCCTTCCAGTATCAGCTAACACCTTTTCCTAAGTGATTGTGTTTGTTACACCTTACTGGCTTCTGTGTCACATAAATCCTTCCAGTATCGCCTAATACCTTTTCCCAAGTGATTTATTTTGTTTATTACACCTTACTGTCCTCTTCTGTGTTACATAAATCTTTACAATATCGCCTAACACCTTTTCCTAATTGATTTATTTTGTTTATTACACCTTACTGTCCTCTTCTGTGTTACATAAATCCTTCCAGTATCACCTAACACCTTTTCCTAAGTGATTTATTTTCTTTTTTACATTTTGCTGTTTTCTGCTGTGTTACATAAATCCTTCCAGTATCGCCCTATTCTGGATAAATCGCATACTAAAGGATACTAACCAGCCATATCCAAATATTAATCGCTAAGGAAGAGGTGTTAGGGAGCTTATCACCATATTCTGCATGAATAAAATACGAAAGGATATTAACCAGCCATATCCAAAAATAAATCGCTAAGGAGGAGGTGTTAGGGAGCTTATCACCATACTCTACATAAATAACTTGCAATAGGATATTAACCAACCATATCCAAAAATAAATCGCTAAGAAGTGTTAGGGATTAATAACGTACAAAAAAGCATATTAACTAGCCGTATCCAAAAATAAATCGCTAAGGAAAATGTCTTAGGGAGAGTGTAAACCTCAGATTGCATGAAATTTGAACTTAACGACCGTATTTTAAAAGACGTAGTAGGTTCGTTCCACTTGCTGTCTGTGGTTTAGTTTGACTTTCTCTAGTAATTTTTGTGTAGTTAGAGAGAGAGAGAGAGAGAATAATGAGTTATATGGAGAATAAATCGGTACAGGGGAGGTGTTGGGTACCGTCTTTTATAATGCCACTTAAATATAGCTTTTAAATGTTCAATCTCCTTGGTTGCTAGTCTTTTTTCACTAATATACGGAATAAATCGCTACAAAACATTTGTTACGAAGCTTCATGCAACTTACGAACATGAAATTTGAGATAGGAATGAATCTTCTTAGTTTCTAGTCGATTTTTCACTCTAATATACAGAGTAAATTGTACTGAGCAGGTTTTACGAAGCTTCCAAACCGCCTAGTGTACGAAATATGATGCTAGTCACGAGGAAGTGCAATTGAGAAATTTGATAGTTATGAGGTATGAGGCTCCTTGGTTACTAGTCATATTAACCCACCAATCTTTCTACGCTTGGTCATGAGTCTCCTTGGTTACTAGTCAAATTAGCCCTCCAGTTTGACTACATGTAGCCATGAGTCTTCTTGGTTACTAGTCAAATCAACCCTCCATTTTGACTACACTTGGTCATGAGTCTCCTTGGTTACTAGTCAGCTTATCTCCAATTTGACTACACGGCCATGAGTCTCCTTGGTTACTAGTCAAATTAGCCCTCCAATCTGACTACACTTGGCCGTGAGTCTCCTTGGTTACTAGTCAAATTAACCTCCATTTTGACTATACTTGGTCATAAACTAATATGAAAGGAAATTGAGGGATGGGTCTCCTTGGTTACTAATCAAATTAGCCCTCCAGTCTAGCTAAACAAGAGTTACGGAGTTTTGTTGGTAGATAGGTTGGTTGGTAGGTAGGTAGGTTGGTAAGTAGGTAGGTAGGTAAGTAGATATAGAGGAAGGTAGATTGGTAGTTGGTAGATTGATTGAGATAGATAGGTAGAGATGGTTAGGTTCATTGATATGTAGGTAGGTAGATAGATTAAGATTGGTAGGTAGGTAGATAGGCATGTAAGTAGGTAGAGGTAGGTAGATTAGTTACGGTAGAGGTAGGTAGGTTGATTGGTAGGTAGGTAGGTAGGTAAATATTATACTGTTAGATTTATGTAGATATATAGAAAGTAACGTTGGATAATACTACATAGAAACCTCAGTATTAACAGTTATTATTTATATGTTTTGGTGTTAATAATCACTACATTTATCGCTTAAATAAATGGCAGAATAATTAGCGTAAAATAAGCGTAAGATATTTCAAGCACTAACTGTTAATACGATTGTTTGCTAAGGCAGGAAATAAACTTATTTTCATTTATCATCGTTATTTCTTTGTTATGGTGTCCTGTGGTGCTAGTAAATGGTTTATAGCGATTTATTTTATGACTAGAGAGCAGAAGTATTATGGAATAAAAATAAAGTGTTTTAGGAAATAATGAAGTGGTGTGGTTGTTGAGTGAGATGGGCTTGTTTATCATCGGTATTTGTAATAATTTGTTCATTGTCATTTCTACGTCATCCTGATGCTATTAAATGACCAATAATTATTTAACTGATAACTAGAGAGATAAGGAAGCTGAAAAAGTAGCATAAAGCAAAAATATGGAAGGCATTTCAAATTTAACTAGTACGTCTGGCAGTTAGAATTCATTTATCATCGTTATTATTAGCTATATGTCATGTTGGTGTGATTAAATAACCAGTAATTATTTAAGATAATTAGAAAGCAGAAAATGTTGTGTGGAATTAAAAAAAAAATGTTTTATCTCTAAGTGGTATGGTTGGTGAGTGAGATGGGCTTGTTTGTCGTCGGGATTTCTTTGCCATTTATTGGTTACTGTCATTTATACGTCATACTGGTGATATTAATAACCAGTAATTATATATCTGATAATTAAAAATTAGAAAAGGAAGCGGAAAAAGTAGTATGGAATAAAATTAAAGTTTTAGCAATAAGTGGTGGGGTTGGTGAGTGAGAAGAGCTCGTTTATCATTGGAATTTATCATTTCTACGTCATCCTGGTGCTGTTAAGTGACCAGTAATTATTTAATTGATAATTAGAATGTAGAAAAGAAAGCTGAAAAGCATAAAGCAAAAGTATGGAAGTTATTTCAAATTCGGATCGTACGTTTGGCAGAATCTCATTTATCATCGTTATTATTAGCTATATGTCATGTTGGTGGGGATTGAATAACCAATAATTATTTGACTGATAATTAGAAAAAGTAGTATGAAATAAAAAAGTGTCTTATAAATAAATGGTGTCGTTGGTGAGTGAGATGGGCTTGTTTATCATCGGAATTTCTTGCCATTTGTTGTTTATTGTCATTTATACGTCATCAATTTCACATATATCCACTTTCGCACGCTCATGCACTTGCACAATCTCTCTCTCTTTCACCTCAAATTCATACCCCTTACATTCCGTGTTGCAATCTTTACCACGTCCTTTTTCGTCAACTTTGGTCAGTCCTGGTCCGAGGCTTCTTGTTCGTATTTTTAATAATAGCCTATATTCATACACATATAGATACACATTTACACATACATACACATGTACATGCATAGCACCAGTCGAGCAGGGCAGTACTCCCAAGGAGGATGGAAAGCTGATGACAGGGAGAGCTGGAGCTCCCATTTCATCAGCCCTCAGGACTTGTTCCTGACCATCCCCCTTTGCTGAACTTTTTCAGTGTCTCAGTAACACAGAGAGTAGACCAGCATGCTGTCCAATACAAGTTTCTCTAACTGTCAACACCAAACTACATATACGCTACACACTACACTTCCTTTTCAAATTTTGTTCTAAAAATGGCTACTGAAAATCGTGCCTCGGAGTCCCCAGGGGGGGGGG
>JAGKTI010010750.1:17402-27825 GCA_018397915.1 Birgus latro
CATTAAAATTTCTTCAGCTGATGTATTTTCTGCCATCACTGGCCTCAATATTAACAAGGCATATGGGCCTGATGGAGTCCCTCCTGTTGTCCTCAAAAACTGTGCTTCTGTGCTTACACCCTGCCTAGGTAAACTCTTTCGCCTTTGTCTCTCAACTTGTACCTTTCCTTCTTGCTGGAAGTTTGCTCTCATTCAGCCAGTCCCAAAGAAGGGTGACCATTCCCAACCCTCTAACTATCGTCCAATTGCTTTAACATCCTGTGTATCAAAAGTTTTCGAATCAGTTCTTAACAGAAAAATTTTAAAGCATCTTTCCTGTCACAACCTTCTTTCTGATCGTCAGTATGGGTTCCGTCAGGGACGCTCCACTGGCGATCTTCTCACCTACCTTTCAGACTCCTGGTCATCCTCCTTTCGGGACTTTGGCGAAAGCTTTGCCATTGCACTTGACATCTCAAAGGCTTTCGATCGAGTCTGGCATAAATCTTTGATTTCCAAACTGCCCTCTTACGGTTTCTATCCTTCTATCTGTGCCTTCATCTCTAGCTTCCTTTCTGGTCGTTCTATAGCTGCTGTTGTAGACGGCCATCGTTCTTCTCCTAGACCTATCAACAGTGGTGTTCCTCAGGGCTCTGTCCTATCACCAACTCTCTTTCTTTTATTCATCAATGACCTTCTAAGCTGTACATCTAACCCTATCCACTCATATGCTGATGATTCCACCCTTCACCTTTCCATTCGATTTCCGCAACGTCCATCTCAGCAGTTACTTCAGCAAACAAGGGATGAGGCTATGGCACACCTAATGTCTGACTTGGCTCATATCTCTGATTGGGGTAAAAATAATCTTGTTATTTTTAATGCATCAAAAACTCAGTTCTTACACTTATCAACCTGACAAAATCTTCCTCAGGATTACCCACTAATGTTTAATAATGTCCAGCTCAGTCCTGCATCATCCTTGAACATGCTAGGGGTTTCATTCTCTCGGGATTTGTCTTGGAAAGAACATATTACATCTCTTGTGAAATCTGCTTCCAAGAGATTAGGTGTGCTGGGCCGACTCCGAGCTTTCTTTGCCCCTGCACAGATGTTGACCTTGTACACGGGTTTTATTCGCCCGTGTATGGAGTACAACTCTCATGTGTGGGGAGGCTCCCCACATGCAGNGTTCTTCTCAATAGGGTGGAGTCAAAGGCTTTTCGTCTCATTAACTCTCCTCCTCTTACTGATTCCCTTCAACCTTTGTCTCTTCGCCGCACTGTTGCTTCTTTATCTCTCTTCTATCGCTACTTCAGTGGTCACCGTTCCTCTGAACTGTCTGCTTGCATCCCTCCACCTCTACGACGGGCACGTAGTACCCGTCTAGCAACAAACTCTCATTCCTTTTCTGTCCAAGTCTCTAATGCAAGAGTTAACCGTTACTCCCAGTCCTTCATTTATGCAACTGGTCAAATCTGGAACTGTCTCCTTCTGTCTGTATTCCCTGCTTCCTATGATCTCCAATCTTTCAAACGCAGTGTGTCCAGGCATCTTGAAATGAATGGATCTTGAATTTGGCTCTCTTTTGTATTGTTTTTACTTTTTCTTGGAAGGAACAGTATGCGGGCCCATGGCCCTTGATTCCTTCTTCCTTGCATAAAAAAAAAACATGTACACATACATACGTAGTACACACACTAAACTCATATAGGTTCATGTGGAGAGGATGGAGAATGAGAGACTGACTAGGAGAGTATGTGAGTGAGATGGAGGGGGAGACCAAGGATGATATAGAGGTATGGGATGGAGAATGAGACTGACTATAAGAGTTTGTGTGTGTGAGTGAGGTGGAGGGGGAGACCAAGGATGAAATGGAGGGATGGAGTGGAGAGGATGGAGAATGAGAGACTGACTAGGAGAGTATGACAGGTGGAGAGGGAGACCAAGGGTGAGATGGAGGGATGGAATGGAGAGGATGGAGAATGAGAGACTGACTAGGAGAGTATGAATGGACTGGAGGGAGAGACCCAGAATGAGATGGAATGATAGAGTGGAGAGGATGGAGAATGAGAGACTGATTAGGAGGGTGTGTGAGGTGGAGGGAGACAAAGGATGAGATGGGATGGAGTGGAGAGGATGGAGAATGAGAGACTGACTAGGAGAGAATGAGTGAGGTGGAAGGGGAGACCAAGGACGAGATGGAGTGGAGAGAGTTGGAGGAAGGGCAGCCAAATGGTAAAGGACAGGGGAACATGGAGGCGATTTGTTTGTGGCCACCCCTTATGGGATTAAGGCATCTGGCTAGAGATAGATAAATAGACAAGATTGAGTTATAATTGTAAATCGCCTACAAACAGTTACTACGAAATCTTTGTTGTTGACTCCTAGTTGTTTTATTTTCACAGGAGGAAGTAGACAAAGAGGAGGATTTTAAAGTTCTTTCCATCATCATCCTGCAGAATACATAACCTACTGTAATATTCGTGTCGTAACGTAAGATTTATTTTTGAAGACAGAACAGGACGAAGAGGAAAATTGTACGCCTTGCTCCTCCTATAAATAAAACTTAGACTTTTAACGGAATTTTACAGCCTCCTTCTTCTTCCTGTAAATCAAAAGCATAATATGACGGAATTTTTCGGCCTTAGTGTTCTTCCTCCATATCAAAATCTGAGTTATAACTAAATTTTACAGTCTCCTTCCTCCTGTAAATCAAAGCCTTAGTTATGATGGAATTTTACAGCCTCATTGTTCCTTCTTTAAATCAAAACCCTAATTATGACGGAAGTTACAACCTTATTGTCCCTTCTGTAAATTAAAACCCGACTATTGACGGGGAATTGATGGATAAGTGCATTTGTTTATACCGATGTAGTAGAATATTCATTCACATTCTTAAGCAGCCCAAACTGTGGATAAAATTGATTGGTTGTATATTTAACTTTCACCCATTTAGCTACCAGATATTTCAAAACCGTAGTTTAGTCAATATTTACGTGATAAGCTGTGGGTTTGGGAAATAATTGTCGGCCATAGAAACGTTCCGTGTGAAGAAATTGGTTAAGAATTTTTATGAATGTTTCGTACCATTACGATTTATTTTAATAATAGAGAAATAATGGGAAATAGAATGTTGAATTTATTAGGTAAATTAATGGTGTATATGATGGGGTTACAAGAAAGTCACACCATATTTGGAACTCCGAGTCCCATACGAGGGAGAAATCGGCGTTGGTAAACATGGCGAGTGAATTCCTATCAAAATATCGTGATAATGGCCTACCCAGCTGTCAACCGCCCGTCTCCAGCCCATCAGCGGAATCAGTGAATGACAGGGATTACGGGAGGATCGTAAATAAGGCCAGGATAAGGAGAAAACAGCAAGGTTTCACTACCCTTCAGGAGGAAGGCTGGGCATCCAAGACGATCGTTGATTAAAAAAAAAAAAAAAAAAAGGTAGGTCATGGAAAGTCACTCAAAATGCAAAATTGATATATTGAATGGAAGATTTTGATGATATATGTATTGTTTAAGGATTTATTTGTATATTATAACCCGTATCAAAGTTGGCATCATTAATTCATCATTTTTCAACATTTTAACGGCTATTTTTCATCCGAGTTTTACTTATATTGTCAAACAGCAAATATTACCTTCAGAATATTAGCCAGGATTTATTGTTATTATGTTAACATATAACCATGTCATTTTCGTATACTTTTTCTTCTGATATAACAACAGTATTTTTTTTTCTAGATATAACCACAGTTTCAGTATAATTTCCCCTCTGATATAACAACAGTTTCAGTATAATTTTCCCTTTGATATAACCACAGTTTTAGTATAATTTTCCCTCTGATATAACCACAATTTCAGCTTAATTTTCCCTCTGATATAACCACAATTTCAGTATAATTTTCCCTCTGATATAACCACAATTTCAGTATAATTATTACTTCTCATATAAACACAATATATCACTATAGGCATTTGCTGTACCAGAAACCAATATTATGGGAAACCGGTGATATGAGAAACTGGTAATACGAGAAACCGGTGATACAAGGGAGAGGGAGGCCGAGGATGAGATGGAGGGATGGAGTGGAGAGGTATATGAGAGAGGGGAGTGTGATTTGGGAGCAGGGAAAAGAAATAATTTTGCCTCATTCACTTACACTCTCCTTGTCAGTCTTTCACTCTCCATCTTCTCCACATGCCCAAACCACCTTAAAAGGGGTATCACATGGTACCTGAAATCATGGTTTGCCGACGAAACCGTGGTAGCCGCTGAGGATTCCATTGGCAAAACTCATTTCCATCCAGACCCATTCCGTGCCCATGGAATCAGGGACAAAACTTTTTTTTTTTTTTAAAGTTATAATTCCCCCCTAGAGTGCCTATTACTTTCAGTTATATATATTATTAATTATGAAAGGTTAAATTAATTATGAAAGGTTAAATAACCTTTTATATCATGCAGGGATGAAATAACGATGTCGATAATTCAGTTGTTTTCATTGGGGAGCACGGATGCAACACTCCACGCTGGGTGAAGGAATACTGTACATTGCTGTTCATTCAACACTGGGTATACAATGGCATCTGGGTAGGTATTATGGACAAGGGCTGCTGAAAATGCCCTCATTGAAAAAATAAAGCCATTTGCTTGTCTTTGGGATCACAAGCATCCCATGTTTCACAAGAAAACCTATGGTGTGTTTGTTTACATTTTTGCTGACTGTCGGCGGCGTTCGAGGAACGTGTGTGATAGGGTTTGTGCCTGGTTCCAGCAAACCAGGAACATGTTCCGTCGGCAAACCATGATTTCAGGTACGGTGTGATATCCCCTTAACGTGTTTCTCCTAACGCTTCCTATCACATCCACATCCACACCACAACGCTCCTTCACTTCCTCATTTGTCAGTCTGTCTCTCCATGTAACTCCACATCCACACCACAACGCTCCTTCACTTCCTCATTTGTTAGTCTGTCTCTCCATGTGACTCCACATGCTCCTCTCAAATAACTCATTTCCACTGCTCTCACTCTTGACTTCTGTCCTTCCAAAAAGGGTCCAAGCTTCACTTCCATATCTTAGAGTTGGTATCACAATACTGTCATGTAACAACTTTTTCACATCCATGCTTACTTCTCTGTTTCTTATCACTTCTTTCAACGAACCAGCAACATTCCTTCCTAGCTGCATCCTTTCAAGCACTTCACCCTCCAGACTTCCATCCTTACTCATCACACTACCCAAGTACTTAAATGCACTCACATTCTCCATATCCTCCCCATCCAATCTCACTGTACTTTCACTGGCTTCACTTCTCTCGAAGACGATCACTTTACTCTTCCCTACATTCACCTTTAGATTCCGTTTCTTACACACTCTCCCAAACTCATCTACCAAGCCTTGCAGCTCCCCTTCGTCTTCACTCAACAATACAGTATCATCTGCAAACAACAGAACAGGGAGTTTCCAAACACTGCCCTCTCTCACTAGGGCCACTCCAGCATCCACTGCCCAACTTCGTATCTCTTTTATAACACCATCCATGTACAAATTGAACAACCATGGTGACATGACACATCCTTGTTTCAATCCAACCTTCAAATGGAAAGATTCTCTCAGTTTGCCATCCACACACACTGCAGCTTTAGCACCCTCATACATACTCTTCACTGCCTTCAACAACTTCCCATCCACTCCATATATTCTTAATACTTTTCGCAATCCTTGTCTATCCACCCTGTCATATGCTTTCTTCAAATCCATGAAGGCTTCATACAACTTTTTTCCCTTCTCTAGAAACTTTTCCACTAAAGATCTCAGAATGAATATCTGGTCTACACAACCTCTTCCCTTCCTAAAACCTCTCTGTTCTTCTCCAACTAATTCCTCTTATTTCCCTAACTCTGTCAATAAGTATCCTACCATATACTTTTCCTATTACACTGAGAAGGCAAATTCCCCTATAATTACCACACACTTCTTTTTCCCCTTTTCCGTTGTACAGAGGAATAATTATACCTGACTTCCAATCCTCCGGGACTCTACCTTCTTCCCGCGCCGATCTGCACACCTTCCACATCCATTCTATTACTATCTCTCCTCAATGCTTCAGCATTTCACCACACAGTCCATCAATTCCTGGGGCTTTCCCCATTTTAACTTTCTTCATTGCTTCCACCACTTCCATCCTACTGATTTCTTCCTCTCTTCTTACAACCCTCCTTCTCCCTGCCATTCCCCAGCCACTTATACTTGCATTACTTTCTTTCTCTTTGTTCAACAATTCATCAAAGTGTTCTCTCCATCTGTTCACTTTTTCTCCCTTCTCCACTAGTAATCTACCATTTTTATCTTTCTTACTCCCACTAACTTCGTTGGCACCCTGTCTAGCTCTCTTTTCCTCTTTCCAGAACATTTTCTTACATTCCTTCCACTTTGCATTCAAATTCCTTCCAAATTCTTCATCCACTCTCTTCTTACTCTCTCTTATTAATCTTTTCACCTCTCTCCTCCTCTCTACATATCTCTCTCTCGTCCGTCTCTCGGCTTCTTCGACACCCCTGTTCCTCATCCACTCTTTATATGCTTTCTTCTTTTGTGCCACAGCCTCTCTCACCTCTTCAGTCCACCATTCTGTTCCCTGAACCCCCTTTCGTCTTTTCTTCACCCCACACACCGCCTCACATGCTGCACAGATTTCTTTTGTGAATATCTTGCACACACCTTCCACGTCCCCCATCTGCTCCAGTGTATATTTACCCAATCGCTCCACCACTTCCCTTTTATATTCAGCCAAGTAAACATTCCATGAAAAAAGCAGAAATGTTGATTAACTTTGGAAGTGACCAGGTCACAATTTGTGGAACCAACATTAATTTGAAGTCCTCATCTTCAGGCCATTACTTGCTTCCAATTTCTTTATGACTAGGTCGTGAATTTTGTGAAACAGTTGCGCCGGCATCTCTTGGGGGTGATGTAGAAAAATGACTTTGAAGCTTCACAGGCAATTTGGACACTCAACATCGGTGAAACTAATTAAACTGATTACAGATGCGGGGATTAAAAGTTCAGAACTGGAGCAGGCTATCAAAGCTGTATCTGATGGATGTACAGTCTGTTGCAGATTCAGGAAAGCCAAGCCCCGATCCGTAGTCAATTTGTCGATGGCGTCTAAGTTTAACGAAGCCATGGCCATGGATTTGAAAGCTTGGGGAAGGTAGTATTTCTTAGTCTTTGTTGATTTGGCGACCAGGTATCGCAATGAGATAGTAATCGCGGACAAGTGTGCTCCCCACAATTATCAAAGGAATCTTTCGGCCTGGATTGTTGTGTTTGGCACACCTGGAAAAATTCTTACAGACAATGGGTGTGAATTCAACAATGCTGAAATGTGAGCACTGGGAGAGGCCTTCAATACCAAGATCATGACAACGTCTGCAGAGAGTCCATGGAGCAACGTAGTATGTGAGCATCAAGATGCAGTCATTGGTGACATTGGTAGGAAGATAATGGCTGATAGCCAGTGTGACTTGGATGTGGCCTTGGCTTGGGCAGTATCGGCAAGAAATGCTCTCACCAACTATGCAGGTTTTTCTCCTAACCAACTTGTATTTGGTCAAAACCCTGGCCTGCCTAATGTGTATGCAAATGATCCTCCAGCTTTGGAACCTACATTGCCATAAAAAATTGTGAGAGACAATTTGAACGCTCTTCATTTAGCAAGACAAGAGTTCATAAAGACTGAATCAGATGAACGTTTGGCTAGGGCTCTGCTGCCCAACGTACGTTTGAGTGACCTAAACATCTGAAATGGAGATGAAGTCTTCTACAAAAGAAATGACAGTCATGAGTGGCACGGTCCCGGAGTTGTAATAGGCAGAGATGGGAAACAAATTCTGGTGAGACATGGCGGTGTCTACGTGCGAGTGCACGTGTGTCGTCTAGCACGTGCACCAGAGCAAGATACTGCAGTTGAGAGCGGTGTCAGCAGTGATGAGAAGAACAGTGTCATCCAGGAGAAGCCTAATGACGATTCTTCGCAAGTGTTGAATGATTATCCACCAGATGACAAGTTGGAAGATGGTGCAGTTCCGATTGATGAGCCTCCCACAGTTTCTATTGGTCAGCGTATAAAGGGAATACATTCAGAAAGTGGAGAGTTGGTGTCAGGAAGGATTGTGAGTCGGGCAGGTAAAGCCACTGGAAAGTACAAACACTGCTACAATTTGAAGAGGGACTATGACAGCATCATTGGTTGGATAGATTTGCAAAATGATTTTAGCACATGGGAAGTGGTTGATGAAGATGCAGAAATGCTTGTTCTTTTCAACTCTGAGGACATATTACTGTATGTGCCAAGGAAAGTGAAATTACAAACCGGCAGAATAATGACTTAGTCACCAGAGGATTTAAGGAAGACGTAGTGGATCTCCGAAAAGACTCTCCTACATGTTCAAAAGAAGCTGTGCGTTTGACACTTTCTTTGGCCTCCACCAACCAGTGGGATTGCCACACTGTGGACATGAAAGCTGCCTACTTGCAAGGTAACGACACTGAGAGAGTTGTTCATTTACGTCCTCCGCCTGAATATGCAAATGGTAAGTTATGGAGACTAAAGAAAACTGTTTACGGCCTTCGTGATGCTGCTAGGCATTGGTATCTGAGTGTAAAAGATCAATTGTTGAATCTCGGAGCTAAAGTGTCATCACTGGATTCAGCGCAGTGCTCTTGGAGCAATAGTGGCAAAGTCGAAGTCATTGTATGCATTTATGTCCATGACTTCCTTTGGGTTGGTACACGTGAGTTCAAGCAAGTGATAAACCGCTTGAGTCAAATGTTCCTCATCGGCAGTTCGGAATCTAAAGCCTTCAGATACGTTGGTCTCGGTGTCGTCTCCAACAAGGATGACAGCATAACGCTCGAGCAATTCCAGTGTGCTCCATCTTTGAAACCAGTCACACTGAGTAGACATTGTCCAGCAGTAATATCAGGAGAGCTTTCCGAGTCCGAGAAAATGGAGTACCGAGCATTAATTGGGCAACTTAACTGGATTGCCACACACACTCAGCCAGATATTGCCTTTGATGTGTGCGAGTTGAGTGTGACTAGCAACTGAGCTACTGTAGCGGATTTGCTTAGACTTAGTAGGGTGATCTCAATGGTGAAGACTGACAACATGAAGCTATACATTCCAAGAATGGGGCCGATCGACGACTGTTATACAGAGTGCTTTTCGGATGCCTTATTTGCTAACCTTGTAGGCAATGGGTCTCAGGGATGTTTTGTGATCTTCCTATGAGATGCTAGTGAGGCAAGATGTCCTATATTCTGGCAGACAAGAAAGATCAGGAGGGTCGTCAAATCTACCTTATCTGCTGGAGCATTGGCGCTGCTTGAATGTGCTGAGACTGCTGTGTATCTTGCCAACATATTGTGTGAGGTCTCTGGATGTGGAAAGATCAAAATAAAGTGTTTCATCGACAAGAGTCTGGAGGACGCCCTTTACTCCTGTAGAAGAGTAGAAGACAGGAGATTGTGATTTGATATTGCTGTATTACAAGACATGTTGGAGCGAGGGGAGATTGATGAAGTATCTTGGATGAATACATCACAATTGGCTGATTGTCTCACCAAGAAAGGTGCCTCGACCGAGCAGCTGCGTGCAGCAGTCAGCCGGGACTAGAAGGATTAGAAGAGACATCATATTTCTGTATGTGGCCACAGACTGGATCTTGATAGTATTTAAACAAAAGTCTGTGTACAGTAAACCCTTCATAATTCGAACTATATGGGGCTCTACCCTGGTTCAAATTACTGAATTTTCACCCCCAAAATTGCTAAGACAGTACCTATTACATGTCCTTTCAACGCTAAATTAAAGGAGCATATATAATTAAGTTATGACAAAAAACAATTTCTATCTATCTATCTATTGCCAGACGCCTCAATCCCGAACGGGGTGGCCACAAACAAATCGCCTCCATGTTACTCTGTCCCTTGCCATTTCACTACCACGCTCCCAACTCACACCCCCCTCTCTCATATACCTCTCCACTCCTTCCCTCCATCTCATCCTCGGCCTCCCCCTCCCTCTCGCCCCCTCCACCTCGCTCACATACACTCTTCTCGTCAATCTTTCACTCTCCGTCCTCTCCACATGCCCAAACCACCTTAACGTGTTTCTCCTAACGCTTCCCATCACATCCTCAACCACACCACAACGCTCCTTCACTTCCTCATTTGTTAGTCTGTCTCTCCATGTGACTCCATATGCTCCTCTCAACTCATTTCCACTGCTCTCACTCTTGACTTCTGTCCTTCCAACAGGGTCCAAGCTTCACTTCCATACGTCAGAGTTGGTATCACAATACTGTCATGTAACAACTTTTTCACTTCCATGCTCACCTCCCTGTTTCTTATCACTGC
>JAGKTI010010751.1:0-11526 GCA_018397915.1 Birgus latro
TTCTTCCTTGCATAAAAAAAAAATGACCCAAAAGTATGCACTTCATATCGCATTTCCGCAATATTATCACCCCAGGAAAGGCGGTCATGGGTTAAAGTTGTTTAGAATAACATAAAATCAAATATAAGGTCAATAAGAGGTAATGGAACAGAAGCAGGATGATAAATAATGGGTATAAAAGCAGCGCCCTGAGCTCATTTTGCAGTGTGCAGAGCGAGCTGGCAACCCACCTGGCGAGTGGGGAGACTGGCAAAAGCCTGTTTACCGCCTGTTTTGTCTGCCCCAATACGCATTACTCTCTCTCTCTCTCTCTCTCTCCCAAAGCATAATTTTCATATTCCTGTCAGAAATATAATTTCTGACAATTATTTCTTCTTAACAATGCCGATTTCAATAAAAAAAAAATTCCATGGGTAGCTGCATGACACAATTACCCAGCCACTGATATATATTTCACAGAAATCTTTAAGAAAGACCAAAATTGCCCAAAGGCCCAGGGGGATTAAATCCATGGCAGGAATAGGTAGAGTACATGGAGAATATATCCATGAGGAAAAAGGCCCGAGGAGGAACATAGGTCTAGTGAGTAAAATGGGATCCTGGGGATCATCACCATCGAGGGGAAGGCCCCCCCCCCCCCAGATCCTAGGCAGAATTTTTTACCTGAGCAATACCGGGTACCCCTGTTCATTATTAATGTTAAGTCCTCAGCCAACACTGCTGCGGGCTCCAACAGCAGTAGTTCAGTATAGGAATGACGTCACCCAGTGAATCGTTCCACGAAGGGTAAGTGTTTTAATGTACACAAGATCAACTCAGGCATCGTAATAACACAGGCTTCTCACGTTCGTAGTCTTTATTTTCCAAGTAATTACCTGATTTCAAAAGTATCAAAACCATACTAACTTTATGAGTCCATAAGCATACTGAATCCTCTGTTCTCTCCCCCATCCCTTTATAACCTTCCTTGTTATTCGAACGTTCTAGCTACTCCTAGTGGTAGGCCCAATTGTTCCAAGTCGGAGACATCCAAAATATTCCAGAGCTTTCTTACATTATGTAGCACTCACTCTAAATGCTTTGCCATACAAACTGAAATTAAATATGAATATTACATAATTAAACATAATTTAACAATCATAAAAAAAACATTATACTGAAAAAAAAGTAAAGCATAACTTCACGAAATACCTCCGTTCACATCTGTTGGCTACCTGGCAACTCTGACTGAAATGCATGAACTCCCCGGAATTTTGCAAGTTTGCGCTACCACCTAGCTAGCACTCCTGCTTCTCAACACTACCCCTCCCTAGTCACTTTGTCGTCCTGACAAAACTACACAATAGATACAAACATATTCCTTAATCCTAACAAAGCAGTTATACACAAAATAGTCCTTCAGCTTATCAGGTCTTCTCCTATGCCACTCCTGACGACGTCCCTGCTCCTCCACACAGTCCACTCCTCCTAGAATGACTTGGTCCTCTTCCTGATTCACTGTCACCATCTTCTTGTGCTTCAGCTCCTTGGTTCTCTTCAACTTCATCGGCTGCAGGTGTGCACGATTATTCAAAAATATCCAAGCTGTACTGTTCTTGCCCATGCTACTGCCACACACGATTCACGTGTACCACCTTTGGACGAGACGTCCTGCCTACCTGAATCCGGTATAACAGGTGTGACAGGCGGTCCATCACAGTGTAGGGCCCATCCCACGAGCTCTGCAGCTTCGATGATTGTCCCGTCTTCCACTGAGGATTGTATAGCCAAACTTTGTCACTATTCTTGAAGCTCACCTCACTTGCCTTGGCATCATACTTGCACTTCAACACTTCACCTGAAAACTTCAGAGTTCCTCGAATTTATGTGGTACCTCAGCCAGCCTTTCCTGAAGATACTTCGCATAGCTGGAGGTATCTGTAGGCAGTTCTTCACCAGGTGGACTTCCTATTAACAAATCAACTGGCAGTCCTAACTTGTTTTGCCGGGGTGTAGCTGGCAGACTTGTGGGATGCAGACCGATATGCCGTCAGCAACGCAGATGATTTCTGGTCCCATTCCATCTTTCCCTCTACACATACTTTGCCGATTCTTGTATCCAGGGTCCAGTTGAGTTTCTCGACCATCCTATCTGACTGTAGCCATAGTGGAGTCGTCCTGGTCTTCTTGATCCCCAGTAACTTGCAGCACTCATGGAACACAGCAGACTCGAAGCTTCTGCCGTGGTCTAAATGTAGCTCTTGTGGCATCCCAAAACAACAGAACAGTTGGTAAACAAAAGCCCTGAGCAACAGTTAGGGCTCCCTGATCTGGGATGGCATAAGCTTCTGGCCACTTTGTGAAGTAGTCCATGGCAACACTAATATACCAGTTTCCTTTTTCAGTTAGTGGTAGAGGTACAGAAGTGTCCACTGTAACCCTTTCCATTGGTGCACCCACTTGGTACAGAAGAAGGGGGACGCAACCACGTTTCTTGGGTCCCTTCAAGGCACAGCAAACATCATAGGCCCAACATCACTTTTGAACATCCTGAGCATGCCAGGCCAGTAGAACCTCTGTTGCAGCCAACTTAGGGTTCTCTTCACTCCCAGATGCTCACCAGTGATCCCATTATGAGATTCTTGAGACCTCAGACCTCATTTTCTTAGGAACCACCAGCTGCCAATACCTGCTGAGGCCATTGGGAGTCTTCCACTGACGCTCCAGTAGTCCATTGTTCAAACGAAGAAGGTTCCACTGACTCCAGTAGCTCTTAGTCACGGGTCTAAACCTGGAAACCTCTTTCCAAGATGGTTGCACTGTACTCCATTGTAGCCACTCTAGCCCTGGTTGTAAATCCGTATCCTCCATCTGCATCCTCTTCTGGTCTTCTCCAGCTGACACTGGCCATGTCACTGAAATATGGCTACATTTCTTGCTAACATTTTCCTTCCTACTACACTGCATGCAAAATGAGTCATAAGGCCGACGACTCAGGCTGTCATCATTGCCATGTACTCACCCAGGATGGTGCTGCATCTCATTGCTGTGCTGGTCCAGCTTCCTGAGCCAGCGCTCCAGTTGTCCTTCTGGATCTTCAATGTCTCCAGCCATTTGAGTGCTGCATAGCCCGTCCTGATGATGAAGTAGCCCCCATATAAGTAGGGATGGAAGAAGTCAAGGCTCCTCATCACTGCCAAGAGCTCCTTATGGGTCACTCAGTAGTTCCGTTCCAGTGGGCTGAGCTTCTTGCTGCAATACGCCACCACATACTCTTTTTCACCCCTTCTTCTGTGACAGGACTCTACCAATGCCACTGTCACAAGCGTCACAGTCTAGGATGAATGGTTGATTCCGATCTGGGTACATCAACAGTGGAGAGGTTGCCAACTCATGCCTGAGTTCATCAAAGGTCTTCTGAGTCACCGCAGACCACATAAACTTTTGTCTCTTTCCTAACAACAGGTGCAGAGGTGTAACTATCATTGCAAAGTCCTTATAAAACACTGGTAGCTGGTACACAAACCCAGGAAACTCCATAGCTCCTTCACATAAATTGGAACTGGCCATTTTTTCACAGCTGCCACCTTCTCTGAATCAGTACAGACGCCGCATTCGTTTGCAATGTCCCAGGTACTTCACTTTTCTGGAACAAGTAGTACTCTTAGGGTTCAGCTTGAGGTGCTGCTCGGATCCCTTTGAACACCTCTGACAGCCTTCTCAGTTCTTGGTCGAGAGCCCATCCAAACACAATCACACCACCAAGATAAGTGCTGACTGCCAGTGCAGCATTCCGGTACTCTATTCGCTAGGCGTTCATAGTAGCCAGGGCATTCCACAGGCCAAGTGGCATTACTTTGAACTGCCATAAACCCTGACCATTTGAAAAGGCTGTTTCCTTCTTGTCATTTTCTGAGACCTTGACCCAGTGATATCCTGCTTTCATGTCTAGGGTGGAGAATCACTTGGCACTTGACAGAGCATCCAGCAAGTCATCAGTTCATGGCAAGGGGTACGAATTCTTCACTGCCACTTCATTTAGGGCTTGATAATCAACACAGCACCTCACTGAGCCATGCTTCTTCCTTACCAGAACAATTGCTGATGCCCAAAGACTACTAGACTTTTCTTTCATTTCTTGAATTTCAAGGGTCTCCATCACCCTCACCACTTCTTGCCGCTGAGCTTCGCCATCCTCCAAGCAGGCTGTTTAATCGGGCGGTGATCCCCGGTGTCGATACAATGCTCCACCATATCTGTGTATCCCAGGTCTAGGTCTCTGGTGGAAGTCATCAGCAAACTTCACTAGCATTGCCCGTAATCACCCGGCTTGTCCGAGATTCCGACAATGGGCCTAGTTTGCCTCGTGGACAAGACGGTGTTAGGCCTATGAGGCTGGCTGCCCATGACATAGACTGAGATGTGCTGTTGCCGTGTGAGGTGCAATCATGTGGCTCCGGTCTCTACCATAGAGTTAGAGCCCCATTGTTCGGAATCCCGGACATGCCTGGCAGTTAGCAACATATTCTTCAATTTGCAAGATTGCAAACAGCAACCTGTGCAGGGAACTGAAGCATCACGTGGGACGTATGAACTCCACGCCTACCAAGTTTCAGTGGCATACCTCAAGACTGAGGGTGGCTGTGATCCTTAAAAGATAAAAGTCATTTTTTCTCCCATTTTTGACACCTTTTTTTTTTTTTTTTCATTTTTTCCGCTTCTATGCTACTTTCATTTCGAAATGTAAGTAACAGATAACTTACTTCAGAAATGCATGTATTTCATGTAAAAAATATAGGAATAAAATTTGTGCCATTCATATATACCCTCAAAGGTATGTCCGGAATCCCGGACATGCCTGAGGTTAAAGTACGAATTCTAACCTTGGTGATCAAGAGTTAACTGCAGCACTTGAAAGTCATCCTGACACTTGCAACTCCTTGAAAACAGGTCTTGTAAGTGGTCTGGCAGATTCCCATTTTCTTTGACTACACTCCTTTTACAGGCCTTCCACAGATGCCACTCAGGGTCCACTGCCTGACGCAGTCCCACGATTTCTCCCTCGCTGATCTTCTGTGTCTCATGGGAGAAATTGGCCACCACAAGTGGCACTTCATCTGCGCCTGTTTCCACCAAAGTCCTCCCCACCATCACTCCAGCCTTCTTCGTCTTGCACCGTCCATCAGGCTCCACCACCTGTAGACAACTGTCAAAAGAGCCACTCACCTTACACTGGAGCAATAGTTCTGATCTGGGGGGGGGGGGGGGTTATCACTGTAATGTGCAGCACCCTTACCTCAGCACTAGAATGGTATATCTCACTACCATGGCGCGAACCAACTTTCCTCAGACCTTGAGCTTCATGGAGCAGAAGTCCAGCTCACATCCCATGGACGTCAGATAGTCCAGACCAAGAAGACAAGGATCTTCTATGTCGGCCACGTAGATTGGAAGCGTAGCTTCTTGCCCTGCCACTTCAGTCTGAACATCCAGGGGTTCCCTCAGTTCTGTGCGGTGCCCATTCACACCACACAATTGTTCTGCTGACTCAGGCAGATACCGATGATATAACACATCAGGCCTCACAAAAGTCTGCTTTGAGGCTGAATCAATCGCCAGGGAACACCTCTTGCTGTCTACTCTTCCGTCTACATGCACACTGTCAGTCGCAGTTCACTTGCATTTTCTCGGTGGTGGGGCTACTTGGGAAAAACCGGCTGGTTGTTGCCCCTTAACACCAGACTTAACTAGTTTTTTGCTTCTTTCTTGTATTCTGCGCCTTCTTCTTATCTTTCTTTTTCTTCTCTTGGACAGTCAGAACTGTAGTGTCCCACCTCATCACATGTCCAATACCCTTTTGTTGCAATCGTTGGTTTCCTTGCACTGTTCTCTTCTTGCTCCTTCTTCCATTTGTAACAATCCTCCTTCTTGTGTCCTGGCGTCTTGCAGAACCGGCAACCTCCTCTTATTTTCTCCTGTTCCCTCTTCCACTTGTAACAATCCTCTTTCCTGTGTCCTGGCTTCTCACAATATCAGCAACTGATTCAGATTTCTCTACTTCACATACCTGCCCTTTTCTTTCCTTGAATCTTGCACTATGTCCTACCTGCAAACTGGATGTACTGGACCTCATGTAGGACTCAAATTCCAGAGCCCTGGCTAGTTCTTTTTGCCTGCTTCTTTGTTGTGCCTGCTTCACTTGCACTTCATCTCTTCACTATCAAAAGCATCAGTGAAATGGTCCCTCAGAAGAATAGCCAACAGGTTAGGTGCTGCTCCAGGGAATGCCTTGTGTGCCATACTCTCTTGGTCACGAGCAAGTTGTGGAAGGGATTCGCCTTGGGTCTGTACACGTGTCCGAAATCTCGCTCTGTTAACTTCAGTCTGGTACATGGTCCTGTATCTTCTCTCCAGCACTTCTACTAGGGACTGATAACTGTTCTTCTCCTCCACTGGTATCTGGCCAATATTCTTCACTGCAGCACCCTTTAGGCTACTAGCAAGCTGCACTGCCCTCTGCCTATCATCCCAGTCATTCTGATCTGCATGTAACTCAGTGTGCACATAGTAAGCTTCCCAAGATACTTTACCATCAGTATCTGAGGTTTCTTTTTAACTGGACCCCCATTATAGCCATGCACTTCATTGGTTTGGGGCCTAAAAACTGGGTCATTTTAATTAAGTCTAGGACTCAAAACTTCTACATTCCGATTATTCAGCCCAGTAATGATTGTTAGGTCCAGCAGGGAACGAAAGGCTAGTTGCAACATTTATTCACATAGTTTCAACCTAGAATAATATATTATAATAAATATAATTTCAGTGTTTCAGTTATCCTAAAATTCTTCAACTGCCTTGAGTTTATGAAACATTACGAGTTACTCATATTAATGCACAGTCCACTAGCAAGCATTCAATAGTAAGTCCACCACCAACAATATAAATGAACTTCTGAATTATGCTACATAAATCACACAAGTATATATTTCTAGTTCTGTGCTCATTATATAACAGTAGCATAGGTACTAAATCAATTCACTTACACTATGAACCTCAATGGCTCCTGATGGACCATATGGTAGTAACGAAAACCTAGGAGGCTGCATGAGCCCTGAAATTTGAATTATATTAGTCTATCTATCTATCTACCGCCAGACGTCCCAATCCCGCAAGGGGTGGCCACAAACAAATCGCCTCCATGTCGCTCTGTCCCCCGCCATTTCACTGCCCTGCTCCCTGTTCACATCCCCCTTTCTCATATACCTCTCTACTCCATCCCTCCATCTCATCCTTGGTCTCCCCCTTCCTCTCCCCCCCTCCACCACACTCACATACACTTTCCTCGTCAGTCTCTCACTCTCCATCCTCTCCACATGCCCAAACCACCTTAATGTGTTCTTCCTAACGCTTTCTATCACATCCACATCCACACCACAATGCTCCTTCACTTCCTCATTTGTCAGTCTGTCTCTCCATGTGACTCCACATGTTCCTCTCAAATAACTCATTTCCACTGCTTTCACTCTTCACTTCTGTCCCAGCTTTTTTACTTCCATGCTCACTTCCCTGTTCCTTATCACTGCTTTCAAGGAACCAGCAACCTTTCTTCCCTGCTGCACCCTTTCAAGCACTTCACCCCCTAAACTTTCATCCTTACTCATCACACTACCCAAGTACTTAAATGAACTCACAATCTCCATATCCTCTCCATCCAGTCTCACTGTACATTCACTGACTTCACTTCTCTCGAAGACCATCACTTTACTTTTCTTTACATTCACCTTTAGATTCCGTTTCTTACACACTCTCCCAAATTCATCTACCAAGCCTTGCAGCTCCCCTTCGTCTTCACGTAACAACACAGTATCATCTTCAAACAACAGTACAGGGAGTTTCCAAACACTGCTCTCTCTCACTAAGGCCGCTCCAACATCCACTGCCCTACATTGTACCTCTTTTATAACCCCATCCATATGCAGATTCAACAACCACAGAGACATGACACATCCTTGTTTCAATCCAACCTTCAAATGGAAAAATTCACTCAGTTCACCATCCACACGCACGGCAGCCTTAGCACCCTCATACATACTCGTCACGGCCTTCAACAACTTCTCATCTACTCCATATATTCTTAATACTTTCCACAATCCTTGCCTATCCACCCTGTCGTACGCTTTCTCCAAATCCATGAAGGCTGCATACAACTTCTTTCCCTTCTCTAGAAACTTTTCCACTAAGGATCTAAGAATGAATATCTGATCTACACAACTTCTTCCCTTCCCAAAACCTCCCTGTTCTTCTCCAACTAATTCCTCTGTTATTTCCCTAACTCTTTGTCAGTAAGTATCCCACCATATACTTTTCCTATTACACTAAAAAGGCAAATGCCCCTATGATTACCACACACTTCTTTTTCTCCTTTTCCTTTGTACAGGGGAATAATTACACCTGACTTCCCATCTTCCGGGTTTCTACCTTCCTTCCAGGCCAATCTGCACACCTTCCACATCCATTCTATTACTATCTCTCCTCCATACTTCAGCATTTCACCACACACTCCATCAATTCCTGGGGCTTTCCCCATTTTAACTTTCTTCATTGCTTCCACAACTTCCATCCTACTGATTTCTTCCTCTCTTTCAACATCCCTCCTTCTCCCAGCCATTTCCCAGCCACTTATACTTGCATTAATTTCATTCTCTGTGTTCAACAATTCATTAAAGTGTTCTCTCCATCTGTTCACTTTTTCTCCCTTCTCTGCTAGTAGTCTACCATTTTTATCTTTCACTGCCCAACTAACTTCTTTGGCACCCTGTCTAACTCTCTTTACCTCTTTCCAGAACATTTTCCTACATTCCCTTCACTTCGCACTCAAATCCCTTCCAAATTCCTCATCCACTCTCTTCTTACTCTCTCATACTAATCTCTTCATTCCTGAAATATCCTTACATAATAATAAACAGTAACAATATGATAGCAAACATCCAGTACACTCTACCATCACAACTAAAAACTCTATGAAGTATTATAACTCACCAGTAGTGCCGGAATCTACTCGTATGTCCGGAGCTTCACCAGGCACCGTCAATCACTACTGCACATAAGGAACTGACCTGAGAATGAGCACTGAACGGCCAGGAAGCCGATCACAAACAAATGCTAGCTAGATGCGCACCATTTCACAAATCTTTCTTCCTTACCATAAATACAACAATAAATCAATACACTGTTAATAGTATATGTTATTACACGTTACATCAATATTATCCAGTATCTCATTTCAATAGTGTACCCAAACATAGCCTAATGCAAACACCGAACACATACTGAACACTAAAATACGGACAGCCAACTGCATCCTGTACAACCAGCACAGTTAAGATCTGTTCTCTGTACGGTACAAATACTTTACAAATGATTACTTGGCACTATATTTAAGGTAAACAGAATATAATTACAATACACTCCATATTATCATGAGTGCAAATGGTAAATGATGATAGAGTGATAACTTCAGGTGCTTGGAATTCATGAAGATTCACACTACACTGTCTCTAAAATTATGCTCCCTGTACATAACTTGAGGGTCAGCAGCACAAGACTTCTCTACGGCCTCAATTCTCTCACCAGTTATCTTCAACTGGTCGTCTACATGCCGTCTGCACTCCATCACATTATTGCTCACCTCATGATTCTGCTGCTGTAGCTCACCACATACTTCCTCCTCCGACTGTTGTTGTTCTTCCTTCAGTTCCCCCATGAAAGCGTCTAGCAGTCCCTACATCCTCAGTTGTAACTCATTCTGTTGCTCCTGTAATGCCTCTTGAAGCCGTTCATGTTGTTCTTTCTGTTCATCATTTTGTGTTTGGAATTGTTCACTTTGAGCTTGTAGTTTTTCACTGAGTTCTTTCTTTAGCTCTTTCTCTTGTTCACTTCGTGCTTGTAGTAACATCATGATTGCAGCCACAGATGCCTAGGATGGCTTCTTCTCCGGACACCTTCTGGCTCCATGTTGAAGATTTGACTCGCTGCAGCACTTTTCTATCCCAGGTCCTGACACCACTTGTTACATCCTCGTCCCACATTGCTACACGCTGCAACAGCAGTAGTTCAGTAGAGGAAGGACGTCACCCAGTGAATCGTTCCACGAAGGGTAAGCTTTTCAATGTACACAAGATCAACTCAGGCGTCATAGTAAGACAGGCTTCTCACGTTCATAGTCTTTATTTCCCAAGTAATTACACTGCTTAACTAATTTCACAAGTGCCAGAGCTACACTAACTTCACGGCTCACGAGGCCACAAGTAAACTGACTCCTCTGTTCTCTTCTAAATTCCTTTATAACCTTCCTTGATATTCGAACGTTCTATGTACTCCTAGTGGCAACAGTTCCAAGTTAGAGTCATCCAAAATATTCCAGAGCTTTCTTACATTAGGTAGCATACTAAATGCTTTAGCATACAAACTGAAATTAAATATGAATATTATTACATAATTTAACAATTATCCAGAAAAAAAACATTATAGAAAAAGAAATAATAATGTATAACTTTTCAAAGTACCCCCGCTAATATCAGTAAGCTATCTGGCGACTCTAACAACTAAAAATGCGCGAACTATCCGGAATTTTCCACTACCACCTACTTTGCATTCCTGCTCCTCAACATTATTATTCATCATAAGTATGCGAGAATACCTATTTTAGGGTCCCCTAAAATTTAGTTTTCTATAACACATAGTCGAGAAGAAAAATGAAATTTAAAGGGGCAACTAATTGATATATACAAGTATGGCTACATGTACGTGAATATATACATATATGTATGGATATATACACACGGGCGGATCTAGACGGCTATTCTGGGGGGGGGGATACAAGAAAGAGGCGCCCGCTAGTAGCCGGCTTATTTAAATTTTCACTACTTATTACGTATATATCTAATTCTTATCAGTAACTTTTGGAAGGTTAGGCTAGACATACAGTGAACGTTTTCTGTAGGAAAACATTCACTAACGTCCCCATTTAGACATACACAAAAACACGTGCATTAAAAGATACTTTTTGTGTGCGGCATCTACAGTGTATGTCTGGATGAGGGTGAGGTGCCAGACGTTTCTTCTGAGAGGGCCGCCAACATACCTCCTGGGGGGACCATGGTCCCAATGTCCCCCTCTAAATCCGCCAGTGTATATACGCATATGTATGCTGATATCCACAAGGAAAAGGAAACACGATATATCCCGCCCACTTTCGTGTAAGCTATGGAAAGCGCTCGGGATATTTCGTACTTCCATTTCCTTGTGGATATCATCATTAGAGGTGTATCGGATATCCGCATCCGCATCCGCAACCGCAAATTATCCGCATTTTTTTAAAAATCCGCATCCGCATCTGCATCCACATTTGCAATACAGGCAACATCCGCATCAGCATCCGCATCCGCAGTAATGGTAAATTTAACATCCGCATCCGCGTCCGCATTCGCACTTTGAGAATGAGGATATGAGGATATTACAAAACATATCAGTGCATAAAATTAGTTA
>JAGKTI010010751.1:16029-27824 GCA_018397915.1 Birgus latro
AGCCGTGTGTAGTGACCTGTTTATCAGTGGACCACAAGCCGAGACAGCGGTGTGATGAAGCCTTCAGAAGCAACACCTAGCAGTCAGACGGGGGAAGAGAGACAGCCGGACAGACAGGCGGTGTGATGAGAGAGAGTTGCGGCTGTGGTGAGTGCCGGTATAACGTTACCACCCGTCACTCACCACCACATGGACAGAGTGACGTCCCTTTGAATTATCCCACTTAGGACAGCGCCAGGCAGGACACACCTAACCCACATGGAGTCGTAAGGCTGAAACTCCCGCCTGGCCTTTACCTCAGGACGAGCTGCTAAGGGGGATATTTGGTGGTGCTCCTGTGCTCCGAGGTCTACGTGAGGGCTCCACCCGTCAGCCAGAAAATGACGGGGATCGGGCAGTGAGATCCATATTATTAAACACAACAAACCGACCCTCCGACTCTAATCCAAGAAGACATCGCTTAGGCCAGGTCATTCATTTGGAATCTGCGTCCACAGTGAAGAGAAGTGAATGTCTGCCGCCGCTACCGCCAGTAGCACGCACAGTCCGGCACGCATGCCTTTGTGTCAGTGTCATGCGGGTGTCATGTCGGTGTCATGTCAGGTAGGAAGAGGGCTCGTGGCTGGTCATGGCAAAAAAGTGTGTTTCCAATCTGTTCTAATGTTGTGGGAAATGACGCAAAGTACTGGAACGTACCTCTGCAACACTCCGAACAAAGTCGATAGCATTTCAGTGTTTTTTGTGGCCTGTGACGGACCAACGAAAAGAGCTGACGGTGTCCTTGAGTGTAATTGGCTGATGACAGGCCAGGTTAGGAACATCGGCGTATTAGTGTTCAATCAAATATCTACACTGGTTCCTCGGATGTACCACGTAGATTGGTTCTTGTTGTCCTACTTTGTTACCGATAACCAAACTGTTTTTTGTTGTCGTGTCATTTCACATATTTCATTTTCGTTTCATTACTGATGAGTGTTAACAAGCAGTGGCCGAGGCTGTGCAGAGAAGGTATAGAGAGTCTTGTAGGGTTAGTGAAAGAAGTGTTCAGTGAAGTGAAGATGCAACTTGATATGGGTCACTTTCATTACCACTATCTCCTTCCCTTCCCCCCCCCCCCCCATTTAATTTCCTTCGTCTTTTCTCTTGTTTTCTTTTTCATTTCCACCTACACCTGTCTGTCTATACTTCTTTTTTTGTCCTCCCCATTCCGTTCTCATTATCCATTTCACTCTAGTAACCTAGTTCTTCATTTATTCTTGGTATTTTCAAAGTTCTTTATTAAGCTAAAGAAAAATACTTTCTGACTTAGTGGAGACAGATCTAGCTTTCAGTAACTCCTTCAGTCCCTGAGGCCTTGCTTTATTCAGAATGAAATCGTCACCATATAGCAAAGAATGATATAAAAACAACGCCCCAAAGATGAAAGGGTTTTCCTGTCTGCTTCTCCTAGTTCCCGTGGCCTCATGGCACCTGGAGTCGCATTCATAGATGATCCTCACCAGATTTTATAATGAATAAGTCTCCACAGAAGTGAATTATCATCAGAAATCACTTTGCTTGGTCATACCTTTTTCATTTAATCATTTGCATTCTCTGTGAAGTTTCTGTAGCCGTCTGGGTAAAGACGAAAGTATAAAGCAAGTATAAAACATGGGAAATTTACGAATATTGTATAGGTTCACTCAGTCTTTTCAAGCCTATTATTCATCGCCTCTCCTTTCCTTCTCCCGCCATTTATCGTTTTCATCCATGTCACCCATCTTTTCCCTACTCATTTTCTCTCTAATCTTTCCCTTTCAGAGGCTGACAGTGGTCTGATGGAAGTCGTGCTAGGGAGGTGCTTCTTGTTGCCGGTCTGTCATTGTATGCCGCTCTGCTAGATTAACTTCTTCATTATGCTCACGTCTTTTTTATTATTGCACTTTTTCTATGTGATTCTTTTTAGTTTTGGAGAGCATTTTCGAACAGACAGAGTTCAACATAGCATTCCTTAACCCCTTCAGTACCAGCAGACTCTACTAAACAGAATGAAAATGCATATAACGAGCAAAAAAATACTAGAGTAATACGTCATGGTAACGAAGGAATAAAGTTCTCTATCATGACGTTTTTCACCATTGCTCTCACAAGACTCTGTTCACTGCAACCCGGCGTGCAACTGCTATCCCTCGGTCCTGAATACTGACATAGCAAGAAGTTAACTCTATAGAATATGATGCCAGTCACGAATTGGAAGGATGTGGAACCGTAGCATTGTCTCATTCTGCCACTGAGCTGTAAGAATGAAGCTGCAGGAGGAGGAATATCGCCGCCCAGTTTAAATGAATGAACTATAGACGAGTTTATTCAGTTGTTGTGAGGCTTCCCGAACTGATGGGATTACACGTAGCTCCACTAATCCTATACTGCTGGACGTCTCCCGTAATTCTGATAAAATCGTCTGACAGTGGCAAGGATAAAAAGAAAAATTGTCGGCATAGAGCATGTTGTGGTGTACTGAATATCCGATCTAGGTACTGGACCGTGTTCTAGGTAAATGAGAATTCGTAACACCTATCTCTTACCGACTTGGCTTGCATGTGGGATAATGATGATGATGATGACGATGATCATGATATTTTAATCTGCTTAACGTCGGCATTGTTTCTGCCAGTAATAAATAAGAGAACATTATTTCCTTTATTTAATTTTCTTGTCACTATCAGCTTAGGAGAGCCCCTGGCAGTGATGGGCTTACTCAGCGCTGTATTTAGTCACTCCAGTTCTATAGGTCTCCCTAAGCTGAATAAAATCGACTGAAAATAGCAAGTGTAAAAAAAAAAAAATCATCGTGGGATTGACGGAGTTTGGGTGTAATAAGCTGAATAAATCTCGGAAGAAAAGGGGTTACGAAATCTCAGTCAGCGGCAGTACGACCCATTACATGTGTGACTACAGAATTTGGCAAGACAAGGTTTGCGTTATCAAGGGTAATACTCATGTGAAGTTTCTTGGTCCAACCAGGAATATGGCGTTGCAAAAATATCCTTATATGTTAATATCAAGGACTTACTGCCTCTTCATGTGATAATGTGAACGAACTAATTTAACTTCTTCACATCGATGCCGTATTCTTTTTATTTGAATCAAGTTATTACTGGACAATATTATTCATCAGTATCAGTGAAGGGATTGAATGTGAGTATATCTAACCCCTCCAGTTTGAAGAGTCTCCCCTAAGCTAAAATATATAGGAGAGAGAGAGAGAAAAAGAAAAGTGACGTTCTCTGGGTGAAGGGGTTAAATACTTGCAATTACGTAACTGATCGTGTGTGTTATGTATCCTCGTTTCGGATAATTACACCTGTATTACAATCACCTGTGTACTGATCTCAATGTATCTGTATTTAACCCTTTGAGCCGGTGTTGGTGAGGAACGCCTGCATGTGGTGGCACCGATATGACCTCAACTTCTTCCCTGCTCGCCGAAAAGGGGGTTGGCGGACTGCAGGAGAAGGACAGTTTAAGCCTGCAGTTCACCGGGTTGACGTTTCAGATTAGCATGGGGATGACAACTACAACTATTACTACTACTACTACTACTGCTACTACTATTACTACTTCCCTTTAAGCCCAAAGACGTCATTTCCCCTCGTAGTGAAGGGCATAATGAAGGCTACATCTGATCAATTTTGAAGAGCCTCTTGAGAGTTGAATAAAATCGCCTTAAGATAGAGAAAAAAAACTACCTTATCTTAGTTACTTGGTTACTTGTTACATCATACCTCCTCCTCCTCCTCCTCCTCACCATCATCATCGACATCATAACCTCTTTTTCTGCCTGGGGAGGGGATGAAGTAGAGTTCAGGGGAAAAAAATACTACTGGAGGGAGAAGTCGACCAAAATGTGTCCTAATGAATGAGCCCTTCTCTCATTCCCTCACCAATCAAGCCCCAAGAATCCTGGTTCCAACTCACAGACATAAACACACATGCTTGACGCGCTTCATATCACTTATCTGACGACTATCACCACTGAGAAAAATAAAAAGGAGGTGCCAAATCCTTGTGAAACATCGCTAATAATATACGCAGGAATACTCGTACACCTTCACTGAAATGAGTTATGGTTCATATTATTCTTGTTACCAACAATCGGTTTTGCTAAGATTTGGAGGCACTTTTTGAGTTGGATGGTTAGAGATAACCTTCAGTAACCCCTCCTTTACAAAAGAGAATTTCCAAGGTGAGCTAAATCGTTTAAAGGTTGCAAAATGTAATCAAGACGTTCTCGGCAACGTCCTGTTTTGTTTATTCTTTCTACCTGCATGGATTTTTATTAACCTTATCGTGGGCCTCTTGCTAGAAGATAAGGTTGCATCTAAATCATTCAGGTCGAAAAGTCTTTCCTGAACTGAATAAAATACGAAAAGTGTCCAAGGTCAGACAGGATTAAGGAGGTGCGTGGAGTAAAGAAGCTTTGAATGCTGGGGGAAAAAAAAAAGGCTTTCTGAAATGGTAAAGACATGTAGAAGGGAAGAGTAGCATGAGAAAAGGTATTTGGACGAGGATGTAAAAAGTATGAGAAGCCAAGTTTTAAAGTAACAGACTGAGTGGAACTGAAGTGGAGGCCTTTTAGAACCGGCTAAGACATATGGAGGTGCTGAGTACCACAGGCGAAGATATGATTAGCAGGCATGGGCGTAGCCAGAATTGTAGGAGGGCGTTATCCTGTAGGCCAACATCCTCGTCTCGGAATGTTAAGAGGGAGGAGAAGGGAGAGGGATTAGAAGAGGAAAAAAGTTGGAAACTAAACTGATATAGTATGATTCTAAGGGAATCCTCTTCATATTGATCAAGTATTTGTAATAATTTAATAAATGGGTATATTCCGGTAATTACTATTGGATGTGTTATGTCTACCAAGCAAAAGAAGAGCGGTGTTTCCAGACAACCCAAAATCTCTCGGCAATGGAGTAATAGGCATGAAAAGCGATGTGTCAGGTTTTGGGACTGATTGAGACTGAAGACTGTGAGCTCAGTATTAACGGAGACAATCAAAGGCACAAAACGAGACAATTCATAGAGGCCCCTTGATCCGGTGTTATCTTTATTGTCTGCGGTACGTTTATTACCAAACTACTTCCTCCGCTTTAATTTTGAGGAAGAGGATCTCGACTTCATTTTCCTCTTCATTAGGAGAATTCTTCCTAAGGTGAGTCTGTCTGGTGGAAGCAAAAATACAAAAGCACATCATCGGATTGAAGGGTTAAAGTGAAGATGCGTGACAGGGCGATACTTTGACTGACCTAGATTTGTAATATCTCTTCCGCGGTCATTTATTTTGCCAATTTTGCCTAAATATCCTCTAACGTTGATATTTAAAAGGTTTGAATAAATTTACATGTGAATAATCATGTGCAGCACGTAATCAACACGTAAAATGAGCTCAAATAGTTTACGGGGGATGACTATCTTTGATCCATTACAGGCAAGAACTGAAGCTTTATGGGTAAGCCGTAAATCAGTGGAACCTACATTGCTGTGCGTAGGATATTACATTAGACATCTGAGACACTGAATGTTAGATATTAGGTTGCATTATCCTGTTTTCCGGCTTTACCTTGCTAGAACGGGTGACAGCGAACGTATTAAATAAAATATGTGTAATAAATCGATGAGGAAGAAGTGGTACAAAGTCTAAAATGGCAACGGGAATATGGCTCAATATAACAGATTTGTACTGCAGCGTGACCTCTGAGGAGTAATGCTGTACTTGGAGGGGACATATTACCTGAGTGTATGACATGAAATAATGTGTGTGTGTGTGTGTGTGTGTGTGTGTGTGTGTGTGTGTGTGTAGGTTTGTTCTGACTAGGTTTTATTCTCTCTCTCTCTCTCTTTCTCCAATTAGTTTTTCTCACGCTACAGCTGTCTTCATCGGTAATGCTGGGGAGATGAAATTGGCTGCATCACGTAGACCTAAAAGGACAGAAAACTGAGGCAAGGGAATGGACGGTATGTAGTGCATCCTCTCTTTCTCTCTTTGTCCTGTAGTTTTAACATCAAAATTTTGTTTATAGATGATTCTGTGCACTAGCATGTGAGGGAATGTAAAAATGAAGATGGTGCTTATTAGATAATCTCTATGTATTGATTAATTTCGCTGATAATTCACTTACAGTATATTCAGGTATTCTTTCGTCAGCTCACTCTCCGACATTCAACTGTGTTATTTCATTATCCTTAAATAGTCCGCGTGCAACTATTTGTTTTATAACCATTGTTACGTTATTCTACGTTTTCATGTACTCTGTAATTCTTCTTCTTCAGTATTACCACCGGAATCAAAGAGAGGTTACTGAAGTGTGTGGTTTGGGTGGAGATGGTCCCGCTATGCTTACATGTTGTTAGTGAGCTGAACTTCACTCCCAGATCTGCACAAAGGAATGACAGATCTTTTCTTTAATGAATTTGACAAGTATCACAGTCTGGACCACTGGCCTCATCGAACTCAAAAAATAAATAAATAAATAAGTAAATAAAACTTCCAGTTCCTTCAGGAAAACAAGAGACATAGAAAGATTGTGCACCCTGCTTCCCTCATTCTTTCTGCAAAAATAATTTCTTGTGGCTGCATATTCAAATGTCCTTTCAGCTGCAAAAACATGTGTGTTATAATTCATCAGGGCCGGTGTGGGTGTAGGTGTGTGAGCTATCTTGGTGATCGGTGTTAGTGCGAGCAGTTTGTTTGCAGCCTATGAGCAGGCGTAGTACAGGTGGCATTTTTCCTCTAAGTAAATGTATAAAGAACTGAAGAAAAAAATAAAAACTATGAGGTGTAATACCGTTGGCTGAGGGGACTTTTCACTTCTTTCTCAGTTATTTGTTTGTGAAGTATTCCTCAACCCCCTCAACTCGATGACTTCTTCTGTGGTACATTTTTGCGGCCCATAGGCGTTTTGATTCAGCACAGCGAAAACCTGTGATACTGACGGTCTTATGAAGGCTACATCTTACCCTTCCTGTGAGATGTAAGCCCATAGATAATTATACCACTGGGAATTCGGATTATTTTTAGACTCCTTAAAACGACTGGATACTTTATTGGAGGAGAGCTGTGCCACACTCTCGGAGTCTAGTTGATCTCCTTCTTCCCTAATTTCATGCGGAGGAGGCAAGTGAGCTTCCGTTGAGCCAGTGCCATCACGTAACGATGAATCAAGGAATTCTCGCCTATGTACATGTAAAACAGTCTTCTCAGCGTGCCCTTCTTGAGTTTCCTAATTTGGCCAGGGGAAACTGCCAACGCCCGTCAGCACATTCAAGGAGCGTCTGAATCGTGAATATTCAGCAATAACATACGCTCACTTACATTTGTTTTCCGCTGGGTAAATAAGATGTCTCCTGATATGTTATAGAAGCCGAGATCAACAAAGGACAATCCAAATAATAAAACAACACGGATAATATTAGTGGATGATAAAAATGTATGAAAGTATAATGCTGAGAAGCCTGTTTTATGTGTACACAGCCGAGAATACCTTAACTCAGGCTAAGGGGATGCCTTTGGTTAAATGGAAGCTCATTTACTTCTCTCTGAACGTAATTAGGAGAGAGAGAGATTAACTAGAGTCCGAGAGTGTTGCACAGATCTCTTCCAAAACAGTATACAGTCGCTGTAAGGAGTCTTTAAAATAACCCGAATTCCTGATGGTATATCAGTGGGCTTACATCTCACATTCTAGTAGAATATTGTACCCTGGGCTAAATAATTCTGTATATTATCAATGAAAAATATGCCGATATTAAGAGGCTACAAGTAGTATAGAAAATGGTATCAGTATTTAGCGTGCAAATAAATCACAAGGGAAAAGCTACTACGAAGTCTCCCATGTCAACGAGAATACGAATCAACCTTGTGTAGCGTCGAGTGTATATGGGGAAAAGAAACTCCGTTAACCCTTTCAGTACAATATTCTTTTTTTAGTGTTATATTCTTTCTACCTTCAGAGCTTATATTCTGCAAGGGAAATACCTCTCGTCGTGGTGGGATTTGAACAGTTTGCAGGAACTCTTTTAGTGCGCTGTTTTTTTTTTTTAATTAATACTTTCCTTCTTGCTACCTGCAGTTTTTTTTTTCATATGAGGAAATTCCCCTCCGTAGTGACGCGATTAGAATCATATCTGCATTAACCCCTTCAGTATGATGACGCTTTACACTTCCTTCTTCATATCCTCAAACGATGTTGTTCAGCTCAGTAAAGGCCCCCTCGAGAATTTTTGGGTGTATTCCCATCCCCGTCGTGTTGCAACATTGTGTTCTTGCATCTGTGTGTAACTCTGGGCGCTCCCAACCTTCTCTCGTACAAGTGCCGTCAGTACCTTTTTCACACTGTATCGACTCTGGATCGTATTTTTGTTGATTAAAGAGATTCCGTGACGAACCTTCTTTATCGATTTAATTTGCTAACACTACAACACTCTCATGTTCGTGCAAATGATTCTCACCTGAACAAAATATCGTCTGGGGTTGGCTGGAATAGAACACTAGAGTTGCCCCACCATGAAGGGGTTAACATCCTAATGTATGTTGTTTCATGGTGCTGGAGTGGAACGGCTTCGTATGGTGGCACCGATAAATAGGCTATACAAGAGTCGGCATCGTTATGTCAAAAAGTCTCTCATTTTCGTCCCTATCACTCAAAGGAGGATGATGGACTGCATACAGGAAACTTCAGTCTACAGTCCCAGATGAGTCTGGGGCAACATCAACAGCAATATGTTACTATATAGTGCAGTCTATGTGGATATTTCAAAAGATCTTGATTAAAACATACAAGAGTATAAAATATATAAGATGTTAAATACATCGATGAGGATGAGATGCAAAGAAGTCTCTTACGGCAAGGAAAATACGGCGCACTGTCCAAGGTCTTGATAAACTAACCAGCAAATAATCAAGCGGGTTGGAAGGCCTATAATATCGCTTCATGAATTCGGAGCCTCAGACGTGTAAGGGGATCAGTGACCGCAACTGTACACTTACTGTCTCGTGAGTTCCTAGGTAAATTCATTATTTTGTCGCGATACCATTGACATAGGAGACTAAGTAGCATTTCCTTGTTAGCGATTTGTTCTGCATACATCTTAACCCTGTCATGGTCGGGATAACACTAGCATTGTACTCCGTCTAATGCCAGATAGTTTTCTTCAGGTGAGAGTGAGTCATAGGAACCTGAGTCTTAGTGTTTTCTATTTTTGTACTGTATATATGTAGTTTGAATATGGACATATTTAGGTGTGGTGTACAAGATAAATCGCGGATAAGTGATACAGAACCACTTAAGTAAACAGGAATACTGGTCAGTCTGTATAGGCACCATGTAACTCATTATTAATTCCACCAGCAGAATGGAATCAGGTTATGTATTCACTCTCGTTTGTTTGTAAAGTTCGTAAATACCCAACGTTTAGAAATTACGATGAAAATTTTCCCTGTCTGTTCGCCATCTTCATGTAATTGTGAACTCATTCTGGGCCCGGGATGTCCCTGTGTTTCTGTGTACTGGAATAACTATGATACCTAGCTATTTTCATCCATAAATTTGTCCGCCGGAGTTGTTTGCTCTGTCCACCCATGATCATCTGGCTAATTTGATTAACTCTTTCAGTGCGGCGACGTCTTTTATACTCTCTTTTTAGTACCATCAGGTAAGTTCACTCAGCTTGTAAGGGACTTTTTGAACTGGAGAGACAAGATTGAGGCTTCAGTTTGTCCTTCAACACAAGAAATTTTCCCTAAGCTGAATGAAATTGTCTGGACGTAGCAAGAATACACCAGTGAAAGACGTTGCCGGATTCAGTAGAATAAGAACAGAAGGGTGAATGGTTTGTCAGAGAGAGTGAGTGAAAGTGAGTACGTTTGATGGTGTGGAGAGTACAGTGTATGCTACAAGCCTGCCTCACGATGCTAGACCCCTCACACACCTGCTCTTTTGACGACAGATTTGATGTGTTCTGAAGTGCCGTGAGGCTCATTGTTTACATGTGTAGGCTAATGTTTATCTTCACTCTTTTTGTGTGATTGCCGATTTGTTCGCTTTCCTTCCCGTGTTTGCATATACAGTATACGAATTATCTCTCGCATGTTCCCAAGAATACTTGTCCTCTTTCCTCTGCTATTATGTGTATTCGTTATCTTTCCAGTGTTCTTATGTATACTCGTGGCCTATACAGTGTTCTTAAGTATCTGGTTATCTGTGGTGTTCCCGCGCATACTGGGTACGTCTGTGTTCTTATGGTTTTGGTACTTATTAATTACCCCTCCTATGTTCTTGTGCATACTGATTAAAATTAGTTAATAGACAATAATTATTTTTTACTGTGTTCCCACGTATACAGGTTATGTGTGTTGTGTGTTCCCATGTAGGGCCTCACGGACCTGTCGTGGACAATGTGGAGGCCCGGGGCGTGCGACACTGAGGCGACAGAACACGAGTCTGCATTAATACCGCGACACGGCCGGAGGTGCGACAACACGGGTGAGACAAGGACCCGGCCGCCGCACTGCGACCTGGATCAAATTTTGCGCTCCGGAGGGATTACCGAAATAACACCGGACGAGAACCGAAATGGGACGAAAGGATGGTGATCGTAAAAATTGGATACACGGATTCAGGCGACCCCCTCTTATTATTCTGCCCCGAGGTCTTGTATAGGAAAGGAATGTCGCAATGTTGATAATGACACCGGTGACATCTTGCAGGGCCTTGTACGACACATGTCCTCTTACCTTCGATCACGGTCCCAGGTGTTATTAAGTCCCACCACCACCCCTCAATGTCCGGGCACACAAAAAAAGGGGGGGAAAATAAAACATGGCGACCTGGCCGAACGAACTTCTGTATTTCGGCGAGCGAGAAATGGATAAAAATGGTCCCGTGTTTCAGTTCCTTTCGTCGGCGTGTCGTGATGGTTGGAGTTGTCCCCATGTCCGAAGATATTTATTAGGGTGGGTGTGCTGTTATTACACTGTCCCCTGTCACTGTCGCTGTCTCGCTTGTACCACTATCATCATTGGCCTTGTCTACAAATCACTATCGCCACCATCCCGGTCATCATCATTACCAGACTCTCCAAAGCCTCCCTCCGCCTTCACCACAGCCAGTCACCATCACACACAGCGTTCTCATCACCATCACCAACATAAGCGTTTGTTACCATCATCACCACCACAACTAACGTCACCTCCATCACACTCGGCGTCTGTTGCTATCATCTTCATCACCAAATGAGCGTTTGTTACCATCATCACCACCACAGCTGACTTAACCTCCATCACACTCGGCGTCCTCTACCTTCATCACTGCCACAGCCAGCATCACCCTCAGCACACCAACCGTCATCACCACCATCACCACCACCATCATCTCCAGCCACACAAACTATCACCACCAGCACCATCATCATAATAGTGTTCGTTATCATCACTACTACCATCAACCTCTCCAGTCACACCAGCCAACATCACCTCTATCAAACAAACCATCACCATCGTCACCACTATCATCACCTCTACCACACAAACCGTCAGAACCACCACAACCGCCATTAACATCTACCACACAACCGTCGTCACTACCACCACCACAATTACCACCACCACCACAACCACCCACAAAAGCCATCACAATTGCCATCATAATCTATTCATCTCACACAAACCACCACCACCACACACATAAGCCATTATCACCACCAACAGCACCACTACCATACACACCACCTTCAGCCCCACTACCATACACACCACC
>JAGKTI010010752.1:0-11131 GCA_018397915.1 Birgus latro
GTAGATGCGATCTCGGTATCAGACATGATCTGATACCCAGGATCGCCCTCGTCGTCATCCAACCACTCGTGCACTTCGTCGACATCCACATCGTCTCCACCCATACGAAGCCTTGCATGAAAGTCATCCACGTCAAAACCCAGAAAATCGTGCACCACGTCACTTCCATGAAGCAGGCGAGACCAACCATTTTCTAAAGTCTTGACAGAGACTCCCTTCCATGCATTTGCCCAGTTGAAGATGGCAGACTTGAGGTTGTATCGGCGAATGTTTTCGAGTGTTTTTTGTCCTCGCATGTCACGTCCTTCCCTGCGATCGTCCTCGTCCTCGTACACAACCATCACCTCGTCCAAAAACTTCCGTCGGTATAGCCTCTTCGTTGCCACAATCACTCCCTGGTCCATTGGTTGGATGAGAGCCGTTGTATTAGGTGGCAAAAACAGACACCTGATGCGACCATTCTCTGCCACCAACTCCTTGTCTGACGGATGCGCAGGTGCACTGTCAAGAATCAGGAGGGCCGTTACCTGGTCTCGTCGGATTTTCAGTGTCTCCGTCTGATAACGAATGACCTCCTTAACAAAGTGTTGGTGGAACCAATTTTTGAAGATCTTGGTTGTGAACAAAGCCTTCAAAGAATGATACCACACGACAGGAATGGCATTCATTAACCCACGAAGGCACCTACGCTGCTTTGCACAGCCTACAATAACGGGCTTAAGCCGGTGCATGCCGTTAGCATTGGCACAGCACAAAGCAGACACACGTTGCTTCGAGAGCTTGGGGCCAGGTAAACGCTTCTCCGTCTCCTCAGCGAGAGTGTTTGTGGGTATTGAACGGTAAAATAGGCCAGTTTCGTCAGCGTTGTAAACTTGACCGAGAGTGAGGCCCTCCCTATCAATCAAGCCCTTCACCTTCCGCCGAAACTGTTCTACTCCTTCGTCGTTAGCGTCCAGAGCTTCGCCATGCGTCTTACAGTTTGAACGCGAAGAGCCAACCTTCAGATGCCTTGAAGTCTGGGGCATCGTGTAGCCTTGCGGACTTTTCAGCAGCAGCTTTCAGCTCCGTTCCACGTACCAACACACCTGCGGCACGTTGTTGTCGATACCAAATCAACATGGAGCAGTCGATGTCTGCATACTTAGGAGTAAACATCACCTTCCTCTCCATGTTTCGTCTGGTCTTCGATGCGAAATCTGCCGTGTACTGCTGTGGTTTGTCTCGGGACTTCTTGATATCAAACAAGGTGGAGCGAGGGAGGTTAAACTCACGTAAGATGCGCCCTGTTGACCAGCCGGCGTCCACCTTGTCCAATATCTACCTCTTCTTCTCCAGAGTCAGAACCACTTTCTTCCTCTTCTCAGGAGGCAGGGCCATCATCACACACATGATGAAGAAGGTGAAGAGCAGTATCAAGCACTGTAGGAGGTAGGGTATCACCACAAAAGCAATCACTTCAGCCGCCATTTTCGGCATTGTTCACGGGGCAGGAGGTGAGTGAGTAATGGCGACTGATAGTGGTGCCACGAGTGTAAACATAGCCGATCGGCGCGCGCGGGAAATTCAAACTGACGCGGTCCCAAAAAATCTACATTTTTTTTTTTTTTCCGAATTTTTTGGCATTTTGGGGGTTGGGCAGCCCACAATATCCGAATAGTGAGTATATCCGAGTATTGGACATCCGAATAATAGAGGGATTACTGTATTTGATTTACATACTGTAAACTGTTCAATGGAGAAAAGTTTCCATGCAAACCATATCATAGTACCCTAGTGAATAAGTGGCACAAATGAAACGGTCGGCAACTCTGTATTCCTTCAAGGGGTCACAAGAGAAACACTGGAGGCTGTTGCCTCAGCTGTCAAACTTTGTCAGATTATCTTTTTTCCAAAATTTTCCTCTGACAAGTATTTACCACATCAAAGATACGGAACAACCACTGAAAAGCAAATAAAGTTATGCTTCTTGACAATTTCTTGAACTGGAATGGCTATAAGCAAAGTTTCAACCTACAGGGCTGAAAATACAGCAGGCTTTTCATTATTCACAGGTGCTCTATCCGCAGTCACAGTCTCATCTCTTCTTTTTTATAATCCAAAACACCAGCTCAGACTTATGAACATTCTGCTTTAATATTATGGTAATCTTTCTAGCAAGATGACAAAAATATAAAAGACGGGACTGCATCCATTATTGTAATTATTCCAAATCCTTTCCCCACAAAGATGGTGCAAGGTAGGGGTCAAAGAGAATGAAAAACTTGACAGATGAAGAGCTATTACAAGTCTGCTCAATTAATTGGGTCAAACTCTCATTCACTTACAATCCAAGCCCCTGAAATCCTGACAAGTTTGCTCAATTAAATGGGTCAAACTCTCATCATTCATTTACAAAGAAAGCCCCTGAAAGCCTGATTCCACCTCACAGGCATTAACATCTATACTTACAAGCTCTATCAGCTAAAGCAGGCTTCCCCAAAAGGGGAGAATTCTGCCCTGAGTTGAAATCTGGACATATCAGTGTAGGGGGGGGGATAAACAGGTAAGGCCAAAGAGGCCAAAGTACCCTTTCTGACGTGTTGCTGGTTAAAGACTTGATAAATGTTTTGGCCAAATGCTTTTTGTCATTTAATTGGTGATTCTTAAGGGTAAGGTCTAAATTTTTGTCCTTGGGTAATCATCTTGCTGCATAAAATATGAAAATAACTAAAATATTCCCACACCTTTGTAAAAATTTCCATAATACAGGAACTGCTAGATCCTTCACATTAAATATTAAGAAGTACAATACTGCTATACGGAGGCAAACAACTATAAATCTAGAGTTATCTAACTCCCAAAGAGGAAGGAGAATTTCCCCCTTTTGGGAGTGGGGGGAAGAATCATCAAAGATTTTCTGGCAAATGTTAGGAATGACTGGGGAAAGGTTGGGAACCTCTGTGCAATAGTCAACCCAACAAATACCATGTCAGGGGGGAGGGCCAACACTATAATAATCAACTCAAGTAGACTCCATGGGATCAAGAGGTCAGAAATAATCTCAATAACCCATTCAGCCTAGGGATGTCTTTATTATTTTGTCTGGGTATTCAGTAGTATCAGAGGTTGTATTTCTATAGGATCATAATCAATTTGCAATACTGTACATCAGAGAATGGACTCCACAATTTAACTATTACCTCATTTTTTCTTATTCCATCACTTCAAATATTCAAACAACCATAATTCATTAAGTGTTTAATGGCTTATGAGGAGAGAAAAACCTTTATACAAGCTTAGACAACTAGCTACCTATAATAAGGTGAATAAAACTTAAACATATAAAGTTTATTACAGTAACATGGCTCCAGGTGATTATACTCCATCTAAGACAGCATCATACTGGGCAGAAAACAACTAACATGGTAACCATTTTTGCAAACTGAATGACCAAAAGTTTGCAGAATTCACCTTGCTAGGAGGTTTATTGTTGTGATGAGTAATCTATCTACTGCCAGACGCCTTAGGCCTAATCCCACAAAGAGTGGGCGTTTGTCCTATGAGTTAGTTGTTTTAAGGAGAGGGGCACTAACCCTAAGCCAACCCCCATGACATGATATGGCTAAATTTTAAAAATGTTTTTAATGGAAAATTAATATTCAATTATGCATGAGGCAAGTGCAGTAATAAAGACAGGTAAAACATTTTACAAATTTAGGCAAAAGTATGACAACCCCAGGCTGCACTACATTTACCCTCACATCCAAAACCAGGGTTATCATACGTCAGTATGTTAACATACATGACCTCATCTTTAATCTTTCTGTCTCAAACTGGGAGGAATATGTAAACACTTAATACAATACTCTCTGAGATTGATATACAGCATTTTCTTCTTTCTCGATGTGAAACTGACAACGTACAAAACTGGGTATGGCATAACTTTGAGTGCCGTATGAGACGATCCCATGAATGCCTTGCCTTGTCTTTTCACGTCACTAAGATCTGCAATTAATCAATTTAGATCTTTTGGTTCTTCAAGAAATACCAAGTCAGCTTTGCCAGCAAGAGTCTGGGTATTGTAAACCCCAAGATTTAATTTTTAAGGGTAGTTAGACATCCTTCCCCAGCTGATCCTACCACCACCAAGTGAGTAAACCCTATGCTCTAGAGCAGTTCTAAGCTCTGCCATGGCCACATGTTACTCCTTACTCGATATTGGGGGCCATGGCTTGGCTGAGCTTTTTTCAATAGTTTGGAAGCAAGTCTGAGCTGGTGTACTTCAGAAAACTGTCTCAGATAACCAAACTACCAGTACTCTATTATGAGGAGAACACTTTTTGTCTGGTCACTAGCAGTGTGCCTGCCTAGTATGGTTGCACCTGTCTATCACAGCTCCACTGATCACTGGGTTGCACAAGCTTCTTCGCCAAGACAAGGCAATGTTCCTTCAAAGAAGAAATTTCGGACCACAGGACATGGACTCATTACTGAAGCTCTCACAAAACAAAATTGTCTGGCTGAAAGAGTCATCCTAGCAGTCGTAAGGGTCGAAATGTTGTATAACAGAGTCTCACTGTTGATACTGAAGCAGAATATAAAACATCTCGGTAAAAGTGCTTTGGACCACAGAATCGTTTCGTTTCGTTTTTGAAGGCTCCAACATACTTGCATGTGTCGGCCTTGGTCACCTAATGGCGGCTCTCCACGCTGCTCGATCCCTGGCAGCCTCCCTGTTCAGTCCCTTAACCCTTAAGTCACACTTAATGACCTCGTCCCATATCTTTCTCCGTCTACCCCTCCCCCAATATTAACACCTCTCACCCTCTGTACCCAATTATCATCCCCCATCCTCTCCACATGTCCAAACCACCTCAGCCTACCTCTCCTCATCACAACACCAATACACTCCAGTCCCATCCTACCTCTCAACTCTTCCATCGTAAACCCCGCCCCCCAAGGCCTTGCAAGCAGGGACGCACTGCACATCCACCTAATCATTGTCATTTCTGTACATTTAAACCTGCAAATATCCTCTTCCTTTACTGCCCAGGTTTCGCTACCATACAGCATCACACTCCTAACACAAGCTGCATACAAAGACCCCTTAGCACGTAAGGAGAGTCCTCTCAATGTCAGGAGAGGCAACAGCTCCCTGAACTTCTTCCAACCACTTCTCACTCTAGCAACCGAGCTAACTCCAGCCCCACCTCCGGCACATAACATGTCTCCCAAATAACAAAACTCCTCCACACACTCAAGAGACTCACCTGCAAGTTCAATCCTCTCACGCCTAACAATTTCCACCTGCTCTCCCCGACATGCCGCACACATTAAATCAGCATCATCTCACAGTCTACCTCTAATGCCACTACATCTCTTGTGCACCCATTTATCACAAACACTACACAAGATGGAATTACTTTCCACACCCTTGTGGCAAACTGCACATGGCCACTCTCCCTCTCCTCTGATTGTACCGCCACCAACCGTAGATATCATCACTTTTGTTTTATCTGCACTTACCCTTAAGCCCTTGTACCCCATACCATCTCTCCACTTCTTAAATCTTTCCTCCGCCTCCTTTTTATTTTCAGCAATCAACACCAAATCATCAGCATACAACATCTCCCATGGGAGTCCATCTCTGAAGTCAAGTGAGAGGGCTTCAAGAACCATGATAAACAACAAGGGACTCAAAACTGACCCCTGATGCACACCAACATTCACGGAAAACTCATCACTCAAAGCTCCATTCACTCTTACCTGGGTGCGAGCACCCACGTACATGGCCATAACCACCCTAACCAGCCACTCTTCCAACCCCAGCTTTCTCATTGCCCACTTCACCACCTCTCTAGGGACTCTGTCAAAGGCCTTTTCCAAATCAACAAAAACAAAATAAATTCCCTTTTCTTTCCAATATACAGTAAGACCTCACTATAACAGACTAATTGGGGCTCAGGCCAATCCGAAATATGCGATTTTCCGATAAAAGTGACATCCGGACTTACCCCTGCTAATCCGGACTTTTTCCGTTATATCAGACATTAGTCCGGATTGCATCGGTGGTTTTCACCACCATTGCAGTATTTTACTGTGTTATACCTTCACTACATTAATCAAATGGTATAATAATACTGTACTGTGCACTGAAAAACATGTCTTTTACTAGTCTTATTGTGGGGAACATACCTGAAGTTGTCAGGCAGTCCGGACTGCTTTCTGGCTATATCGGACTTTTACCGATATATACGAGTTTAGTCTGGTAGCTCCTCGAGTCCGATAAAAGCAAATTCCGGTCTACTGAAGTCCGTTATATCGAGGTTTTACTGTATTTTTCCTGAAGCTGTCGAACAATGAATATGGCATCAGTGGTCCCCCTGCCTGGCTTAAACCCAAACTGCATCTCATCGATACTCACTCTTTCTCTAATCATACCTTCTAGAACTCTCTCCATTACTTTCATTATCTGATCTAAGAGCTTTATACCTCTGTAATTTCCCCTTTCCAGGGCATCACCCTTCCCTTTGTACACATTTACAATTACACTCTTCAGCCAATCATCTGGGACAACACACTCATATATAATCATATTTATCAGGTCATTGACTAACCTCACCCCAGTATCTCCTGAGGCCTTCAACATTTTGGCAGTCAACCCAGACACACCTGCCGCCTTCCCCACCCGCATCCTGCCTATTGCCTCACTCACAGTAGCAGCGTCAATCAAAGGCCAAGGGTCAAACACTGGATCAGCTGGCTCCAAACCTTTTCTATCCCAATCAAACTCCCCATTCAACAACCGGCTATAATGCTCTGCCCATGCATCTTTAATATCCTCACTGTTCACCACTACCCTTCCTTCATCATTCTTCACACACTGCTCACCTACAATGTCCCGATTATCCCTCTTCACCTGATTTGCCACCCTAAAAATCATACTTTTCCTTTCTCCATGATTTAGATTATCATGTAAAAGTCTCTGTGACTCAGACTTTGCCCTGTATACCTCTCTTCTAGCCCTGTGCTTGGCAGCCAAGTACTCCTCCCTGTTACCACCATTCTTCCATTCCCGGAAAAGCCTTCTTTTTCCTTAACTGCAGCTTCTACACCCTCATCCCACCACCAAGTTACTTTATGTCTTGGTGGGCCTCTTGTCCAACTGCATATTGCATCGGTAACTCTCAAGAGGTTGCTCTAAAGGGCTCTATGCTGTTCATTAACGCCTCTATCTACGGCTTCCTGTTCAGCCACCACTCTCCTCATCTCACTATAAAAGGCATCCCTTACTGATTGGTTTCCCAGCTTCCATATTTTCCTCCTAGGTACATATGTCCTCTTCTCATCACTCGTTCCTTAAGCACCATGTCACAAATCAACAGTTTGTGCTGCTGCACACACTCCTCGCTTCCTATAACTTTAACATCCCTCACTAATCTCCTATCAACCCTCCTGACCAGAAAATAATCTATCTGACTACTATTTCCCCCGGACTCGTACATAATCAACCGCCTCATTCTTTTCCTAAAATGTGTGTTGCACACAATCATGTCCATAGCCTCCCCAAACTCGAGCATTCTTTCCCCTTCCTCATTCCCCACACCATATGCACATCCTCCATGGACTCCTTCATAACCTTGAGCTGCTTCACCCACATGACCATTTAAATCCCCTCCCAGAACCACTACCTCATCATCACCCATACCACTTACTACACGTATTAAATCATCCCAAAATCTATCCTTCTCTGCATCATCCAATCCTACCTGCGGAGCATATGGTGATATAACTGAAATCATTTTCCGCCCGATCAAAATTTTCACTACTAATATCCTATCACTTACTCTCATAACATTCATGACATAATCCACCCATTTCTCTGCAAACAACACCCCCATATCCAACAGTTCCCCCCTGCCAAAACAACTTATAGTAGCAATCCTTCCCAACAATCTTTCTGGCTGATCCACCCCTGTACAGGACTTCCTGCAAACATGCCACATCCACCCACCTCCTACTGAATGCCTGAACGACTTCCCCCGCTCTTCCTCTCAAACTTCCCACATTCCACGAACTGACCCTAAACCCACTGGGCGATTTGCTGTCCTCAGGATTGCTTCGATGCTTGTATCTGTAGTTCATGGTCGGTAAGAATGCTGACTCTTTATTCAGGATAACACCACATGATTGTGCTCATCTGATGGAGTTATCCTAGCAGTCATGTTGATAAGACAAAGTAAGGAGAGTCGATGTTCTCTCACCTTGAAAGAACATCAACCAATTGGGCTGGAGTGGGCCTGGCCAATGGATCATCGGAGAATGCATCCAAAACCCATTCTTGTAGTTCTGAGGACATGGCCAGCTTTACTTTACCAAAAAGAACAATGATCACGTAGGCAACACTGTAAGTATGTGAAGCCGATGAGCTGCACTCACCCTGCAAAACCTTTGGTGCCATCCACGGGAATATGTCGCCTCTCCCTGCACATTGGAATGTTGAACACCAGGTCAGAAGCATTTGTGGCAAAACCAAAGGCAGTAAGTGTTATCTTTGGTCTACCACCAACCTTTTGCAGGCAAACGTTATTACATTTGATATCATTATGATAAAATTAAGGGAATTTATCTCTTCAACTATTAATGCTAGTTGTTTAATGATCATCACTACAAAATCCAGATCAATTTCTTCAATGTTCTTCTCAATATAGGTGGAAACGTTACTTCCGGCAAATTTTGTCAATAAAGTTCGGTACTCGATCTCCTTGATGACATCCTTTGAAGTAACGTCATTGTAATTCTTGGCCACGTAGCTTTTACCGTTTCCCATAAGCAGAACACACGAGCCCTGCCCACCACTCCCCAAAAAATTTATGGCATATTTTGCACTGATTTCACCATACTTCCTTGCAGTACAATTTTTCACCTTTAGGGACGCACAAAGGCCCCGTAAATGCTCCTGGTATGCATCTATGTTGATGAAACAACTTGTGCAGTGTTAAAGTGTGCTGCACTCATGACAGCTAACTATGGAATGACAGTAATCAAAGCTCACCACCCTTTTATACCCTACCACCAAGGGCTAATGGGTCATTTTAACTGGTAATAAGTTTAAAATAAGTTTACCAATAGATCATATTTTGTACAGTTAAACATTCTTCATTTACCCTGTAGAAACATAAATAATTTGTGTATATTATTTACATTTTTATGCAAAAAATAAAAGTTTATGATGCATTATGAATGTTTATTAACCTGTACCATAATTAAGGGACATTATCAGATGGAGCTTTTCAGGTGAATTTAGTTCCTCTTTGTTTAGTACAGGTAAATCTTTTCTTTCCTACGAGGCAATTTATTTCCTCGATAGTTCCCCAATAAATTCACACATTCTTATGAAGGAGTATGATGTTTTGAAAGAAGTACTAAAACTCAAGGGAGACGATACAGGTTAGGTCAGAACAGACCATTAGGTTGATTTTCTGCTAGCATAACTTCTATAAAAATTAAAAAAATCTGAAGAAAGACTGGAAGATTAAAAAATGGCTCCTCTAAATTTCAACTTTACCTAACATTGTACATGTTAGACAGAGGTTTCAAAACCCCATGATTTGGCATGCAGAATCTTCTTGGATTATGGTATTGTTTGCAATCTACCCCTCATCTTACATTTGATTTTCACTCTCTAAAAGGGCAGAAAGTAAAAGCTCGGATATATTGGAGGGAAAAGGAAACTGATTCTTCACCTGTCCTGATACTGAGTAGAAGCGTAATGGTTACTGGCAATATAGAAGTGAAACTGCCACCTCTCACCATAAATTAATAGTTCCCTCACTACCACAAGTAATGATGATAACATTTAAAATTAATATATACCTGGAAGGTGGTCATCAGGAAAACAATTTCATTCCCATCTACCTGCACTATACACAAAAATGGGGGGAAAATGTTCAAAAATGCGAATTTGTGGTTTCAAAATTATCCGGCGTCATCCCACGCCAAAGCTTGTCAAACAGTGCCCTAATTTTAAGCTCTACTTTTTAATTTTCCCTTCCAATAGCACATTAACATGTCGTGGCATGGAAAACTGCAAAGACGCTTTGAACTAACAGACATAACGAGATGAAACACTGACATTCCTAATTATTGAACTCAGCAGATGGCACCATCACTGCCAACTCAGACATGGAAGACAAATCAACACACTCACTGCTCACCTATAGAATAAAGCCATGCAAGATAAATAGCTACCTGTAACCTTTGGCTGACAAGTAGAGCTAGTTTATTCCGGTGCTACAAATAACGCAAAAAGTAAGGGTAAAATGAAATACCTCTGTAATCGTATGAAGAATCGATACCGTGGCGTCTGCTCAACTCGTCACCAAGCTTACCACACTCATCGAGTCACCACACCATTGACCTTGAACATCATTATTTTCACTACTTCATATTTTTGTAATAACGTCAACATTTATTTAACTTCGTAAACAGATTCCCATCCATATTCATTCTTTATGGCCGCAACATTGTAGCGTTTATTATTATTTTATTTTTTCATTGACAATATGGCAAAACCCATCAATAAGTAATAGTTGTGTGTATCGGTTTAATGCTTGTTATTTCACTCGTATAATACATAGACACTTTTAAATAATTTTTTTGAAATTTTGTGGAAATCAATATTCAAATTCAAAATATGTTGTTAGTGTCACAATATATGCCAACGAAAATTGCTTTTTATAACAAAATCACGTGACACTTTTCACGGTTGCAGTTTTTATGCTTGCAAACCACATGCTTTAAGTCACATTAAACAGTAGAAACACTTGTTAAAGAACTGAACTCACACATTTATTGTTGTAAAAGGTATAGCGCTAATATAACGAAAGAAGGTGGTGGGTCTTCCTACACAATAAATTGTAAAAGATCACATTAAAGAAGATTAGTTGCCCAGAATGTAAGTAATTCTTTACTTATAACACAAGTAAAGAATCAGTTTATTAAGTACGTCAAAAGTCTGGCTAGTCTTATGCATGTAATAAAGTTGCAAAATGTCAAAAATGGAATTTTTAAAATTAAACTTTTTAAAATATAATTTTATCTTGGGAGGCACTGGCTCCTTATAATACGCTGACAATGACAGCTTTGAAAA
>JAGKTI010010752.1:11251-27823 GCA_018397915.1 Birgus latro
CCCATCAGCTTTTGTTGTATAAGCACTCTGTACCTTACAGCAATAATGTCATTCGGTCCCAAGTGGATGGTTCGGTCAAAAGGGTTCGGGTCTGGGCTTAGTGTTGCCAATTTTGTTTTATTCGCTGGACGTAATAACAACATTTTTTTTTTAACGTTTAGGTACAATAAATATAGCTGTTCGGTAGAATTCTTCAGCCATAGAGATACCCTAGATATTATAATACTTCTAGCAATTTTTCCTATGTTGACATCGATTAGCCATATATGAGAAATTTAGCAGCTTCTGGCTTCCGAATTTGTAACGCTGGCTAAGAGAGGACATACAAGCCTGAAACCGTGTTTACAGGCGGGGTTTCTAGGGCATCGTTAGCTACCCATTTCACAATCATAATGGACGAAGCGCCAGTAAGTTATTTTAATCAGAGTTAAAGTTTCATAAACACTTGATTCAATAACTTTAAGTAAGCCATATTTTCTGGATTGTTAAGGTGGAGGTGGGAAGATGGCGTGGCAACAAATGGTCGCAACCGTAGTAGACATACTCATGTTGAAGGCGTATTAAATGTGTAGTTATGAACAGTACAACTACACTATATCCTGATTCCGTCCACAAACAGAATCAGTATGTGGATATAATTTCGGTGTGAAGTTTGGCCGTGTGGAGAGAATGGAGAGTGAGAGACTGACGAGGAGGGTGTATGTGAGTGAGGTGGAGGGGGGGATAGGGAGGGGGAGGCCAAGGATGAGATGGAGTGGAGAGGTATATGAGAGAAGGGGATGTGAGCTGGGAGCAGGGCAATGAAATGGCAGGGGACAGGGTGACATGGAAGTGATTTGTTTGTGGCCACCCCTTAGGGGATTAAGGCATCTGGCAATGTGAAGGAGGATGAAGTGGTTCGTGAGTGGGGTGTAACTACAGAGATTGATGAGAATGGTTGTGCTTAGTGGACATTTGTGCCAGGAGGGGGTTGGTGATAGCTAATACCCACTTCATAAGAACTTAATAAGAGAGGATAACTGCAGTAGGCCAGTTGGCCCATGCTAGGCAGCTCCTAGAAGAGTAGTAGAACTACTAGGATGAGATAAGGACAGCAAAGAAGAAGGCTCCCCCCTGCCCTCCAAACCCTCCAGCTGAAGCCGGCAGGAAAAAGTCAGAAAGAACACCACGCAGCATAGAAAAACTGGCGTGGACATTTTATAGGAAAGTGTGAAAGGAGAACAGAGACTATCATAGTGTAACCTGAAAAGGAAAAAGTATGAATTAGTATTGGTTATAAGATTTTTTTTTCTTTTTCTATACCCACCCCTTATTTGTCATATGCTTATCTAGCCTATGCTTGAAACTCACAGTGGAAGGGGCAGCAACTACTTTACTAGGAAGCTTATTCCATTCATCTACTACTGTATTACCAAACCAATTTCTACCTATTTCCTTACTGAAACAGAATTTCTAGTTTGAAACCATTGCTTCTAGTTCTATCCTGTATGCTCACTTTAAGTACCTTGCTAATATCTCCCTTGTTTATACCCTTCATCCACTTAAATACCTCAATTAAGTTTCCCCTTACTCTACGTCTCTCTAGTGAGTGCAGATTTAGTCTTTTCAGTCTGTCTTCGTGTGACAGGTTTCGAACATCATGTATCATTTTTGTCATTCTTCACTGTACATTTTCTAACGAGTTAATATCCATTCTTTAGTAAAGACACCAAAATTGTACTGCATAGTCTAAATGTGGCATTACTAACGCTAGATAAAGTTGCACTATTACTTTTGATGACCTATTGCTCACGCTTCTCAAAATAAATCCTAGGACCCTATTTGCTTTATTTCTTGCATTAATACACTGTTGCCTTGGTTTGAGGTCGTTACTAACCATGACTCCTAGATCTCTCTCGCATTCCGATTTGCTAATTTCTTTGTTATCTAAGCTGTAGTTAGTATCTCCAATGGTCTTGACTACGTTAAGTACTTTACATTTTTCAACGTTAAATTCCATTTGCCAAGTTTTAGACCATCTGGATAATATATCGAGGTCATTTTGTAAGTTATTGCAATCGTCAGTCGAGTTAATGATACACCCTATTTTTGTATCGTCGGCAAATTTGCTGATACTGCTAGTTATTCCTAAGTCTAGATCATTTATATATATAATAAATAATAAGGGACTGAGTACTGAACCCTGCGGTACACTGCTAGTTACTAATCCCCAATCCGACTTAGTTACACCGCTAGTTACTAATCCCCAATCCGACTTAGTTCCATTTATTAATACTCTCTTCTTTCGTCCTTTCAGCCAGGATTCTGTCCATTTTAAGATATCGCCGTCTATCCTGTGTGCTCGAACCTTTCTGACTAACCTCTCATGTGGGACCCTATCAAAAGCTTTACTGAAGTCCAGATAAATAATATCGTAAGCTTTATCGCTATCTACTGCCTCATAGACCTCCGAGAAGAATGACAACAAGTTTGTGAGGCAGGATTGTCCTTGCCTGAATCCGTGCTGACTTTCATTTATAAGATTAAATCTTTCTAATTGTTCTCTAATCTTATTGGCCAAAATTGACTCTTTAACATTTTTCCTACTACTGTATTGACATTAGACTTATCGGACAATAATTCGATGCAGCTGCTTTATCACCCTTTTTAAAAATGGGCACTACGTTTGTGGTCTTCCACGCCTCGGGAACTTCTCCTGAAATTAAAGAGTCATTAAATAACGTTAAAAGTGGCTGACATAATTCTTCTTTGGTTTCTTTTATAACTTTTGCATATACAGTAGGCGCGGAAAGTGTTGACGCCATCTTAAAAAAAGAAAACATTCTTGTGGTTAGCAAGGAGAAACAAATAAATTAACACTCACCATTGAATTTAGTATTTACTGGCATTCCCCTTCACCTTTATTATCTTCTTAAGGCGTCTGGGGAGACTGATGGCATAGTTTTGCAGAACAGATGGACTAAAACTGCTCCATAGCTGCAGCCTCAAGTTTAGGCAAAGATGATGTGTCCATACTACGCAGCTGCCGCTTCATGTGCGCCCATAAATTCTCAATGGGATTGATATCTGGGCTGTTTCCGGGCCAGTCTCGAATAAAGGGAACCTCACAGTCTGTTAGCCACTGTTTCACTTACTTTGCAACATGTGCAGGGGCAGAATCTTGCATAAATACTCTTGCCTTGGTTTTATCAAAAGAGTCACTTAAAACATCACATAAGAGCTCCAAATAATTGTTCTGGTTCACTTTTTCATTTGCAGGTAGAATGACCAACCTACCAACACCATAATATGTAAAGCAGCCCCAAGCCATGAGTGAGGCTGGGTATTTAACAAACTTGGAAGTGTACTTAGGATCCAGGGGGTCACTGCCTGGTTTGCGGTACACTCGTGATGAAGGGGTACCAGTGACAGTAAATGTTGACTCATCACTCCAAAGCACAGTTTTCCATTGCTCCTCACTTCAGGCAAGATATTTCGTACAAAAATTTACTCTCTTTTTCTTCTGAAGTGCAGTTAGCAGTGGTTTTTTTACGAGCACAAAAACTCCTGTAGCCCAGATCGTCATGCAACAGCTGCTGCACACTTCTGACAGACACATCTGCCAGCAACTGTGGGTTCTTTTCTTTTAAATCCCGTGCTGTTAGCCTTGGATCCTTGCTAACTTGCCTTGAGATCAGCTGACGGGTCCTGAAGGTTGTCTTACGAGGTCTCCCAGGCTTGGGAAGTGGAGTGGGAGGAATGGCCTCCCCACTGTCCTTGAACCGCTTCACCAGTCTCTGCACTGTCCTCAGTCTAACACCATCTGATTTGCAATAAATGGGAGTTTGTGGCCAGCTTTGTATAAAGTAATCACTTCCACACGTTTGTCCTTGCTTGTGGTTACTTTAGGCATGATGAGAATGTGGTAGGTAACCAAATAACTGTGTTATTTGAGTCAAAACATGCCCTCGTGGTGCATCACACACAGAGACAATCCTCCTCCTGTGGCTGCCCAAACATTACTGAACCTGCTCCTGTGGTGCCAAACCTATCAAGCAGGGTTGCCAGCTCCATTTGAAAAAGCGTCAGCTCATTTCGCATCACAGGGGAGGGTAGTATTGACCCTACTTCACTTAACACGAAGAAGAATGACGTTGGCAAAAAAACGTCAATACTTTCCGCGCCTACTGTATATCGTCCGGACCTGGCGATTTTTGAGTTTTTAACTTATTAATTTCTTTCAATATGTCCTCCTTACTAATGTTTATTTCACTAAGAATATTTTTCGTATTATTGTCGTATGTATTTGCTGCTTGAGGGCTCAGGTCTAAATTTTCCTTGGTGAATACTGATATGAAATAATTAATTAGGATGGAGCACATTTCTTTATCTTCACTGGTAATGTCACCTGATTCTGTTCTGAGTGGTCTTATCCTATCTTTATTTTTCGTCTTGTGTATTTAGTAAAAACCCTTGGGGTTTTCTTTCGATTCACTAGCAATTTTAATTTCTTAATTTCTCTTTGCCTTCCGTATCTCCCTCTTTACTTCTCTATTTAAAATCGCGCACCGGTTACGTAAGTGTTCCTCTCCGCATTTTATTTTTCTATATACAGTATTCCTTTCCTTTGGCCTATGAGGATTTTAATCTGTTGTTTAACTATCTCGGTTCCGAATTATTCGTTCTAAACGGTTTTGAAGGACTATATCTATCTTGGCCTTCGTGTATTATATTTACTAACTCATTGTATTTCTCACTGGCCAAACGAGAGTTAATCTCCCCACCTCTCACCTGACCTTCCCCCTGGATATGGCGCACATTCCCACCTGTTTCCTGTCCTATGACCTGGGGTTCCCCACTGACCTGACACTCCCTGATACAGCTATTCTCCCTGTGGAATATCATTCTAAAATAAGCTTTTAATCCATCAAAATCTCCTAGACGAAAATTAGGTACCGTGGATGTATTTTTGGTGGAACAGACGTCCCAATTAAATTTGAACTTAATTTCTTCATGATCGCTATTACCAAGTCGTCCACCAACCTCTATATCACTAACGACATTTTTTTTATTAGCTAAAACCAAATCTAGTATATTATTACCTCTGGTGGGCTCCCTGATGTACTGATAAAGGAAATTATCCTGTACTACCTCTAGAAATTCCTCTGACTCTGCATCCCCTGTCTGATGTCGCCAATCTATCCTTGGCAGATTGAGATCCCCTACAATTATTACTAAGCTGGACTGTGACGCTTTCCTGATTTCCTCCCAGAGATATTTACTCTCTGCTCCACTTAATTTTGGAGATCTGTAAATGGCTCCTAAGACTAATTTCTCCCTATTGTTACTGATTTCAACCCAGACACTTTCGGTGTCCCTATTTACTTTAATGTATGCTTTATTGTAACAATTTAATGAATCCTTTACATAAATTGCAACCCCGCCCCCCTTTCTTCCCAGACGGTTTGACACAAAAATATTATAGCCTTTTATTTTGATGTTCTGCTAAAAATTCTCGAGTGTCTGTATTCATCCAAGTTTCACTTATAATGGCAATGTCTATTTTCTCTGTACAAATTAAAGCTCTTAGTTCATCCATTTTATTACGTAAACTCCTGCTGTTTGTATAGTACACTTTCAAATTATTACCTCTACCTTGGGACTGACATTTTTTATTTTGTTAATAACCGGGAAACTTTACTAATACAGCAATTTTTTGTACTATCACTCCTCGCCATTTTATCATCGCTTGTTCCATCTTCTATCATCGTCTGCTCAGGCACAAAATAATCCACAGGTATATGTGGCAGGTGATGCGAAGGGTGGATGGTGAACTGAATGAACGGGAGGCAATGATTGATAATGTGAGTGTGGATGAGAAGGTGTGTAATGGATGCAAGAGTATATAGAAGTTGGGGGAGTGGCAACTTTTGGACCACCACTTGGTGGTGGTCAAAATCAAAGCCCGAACAAAGTTGAGAAAGAGAAGAAGGGAAGGACAGAAAGTAGTTCTTACAAGGAGGGTAGGAAAGTTACAAGAGGATGGATAAAAGGCAGAATATAAAAGGGACGTGGAGAAGCGATTGGGTAATTATAGATTGGAGCAGATAGCGGACATGGAAGGTGTTTGCAAAATATTCACAGAAGAAATCTGTGCAGCATTTGAGGTGGTATGTGGGGTGAAGAGAAGACGAAAGGGGGTGCAGGGTACAGCACGTAGTACCCGTCTAGCAACAAACTCTCATCCCTTTTCTGTCCAACTCTCTAATGCAAGAGTTAACCGTTACTCCCAGTCTTTCATTTATGCAACTGGTCAACTCTGGAACTGTCTTCCTCTGTCTGTATTTCCTACTTCCTATGATCTCCAGTCTTTCAAACGCAGTGTGTCCAGGCATCTCGAATTGAATGGATCTTGAATTTGGCTCTCTTTTGTACTGTTTTTGCTTTTTCTTGGAAGGAACAGTATGCAGGCCCGTGGCCTTTGGTTCCTTCTTCCTTGCATAAAAAAAAAAAAAAAAAAAAGAATGTGGGGGAGAGAAGAGGTGAGAGAGGCTGGGGCACAAAAGAAGAAAGCATATAGTGAGTGGATGAGGAACAGGGAAGTCGAAGTTGAGAGACGGAAGAGAGAGAGATAGGTAGAGAGGAAGAGAGAGGTGAAAAGATTACTAAGAGAGAGTAAGAAGAAAGTGGATGAGGAATTTGGAAGGAATTTGAGTGCAAAGTGAAGTGAATGTAAGAACATGTTCAGGAGAGAGGTAAAGAGAGTTACACAGGGTGCCAAAGAAGTTAGTTGGGGAGTGAAAGATGAAAATGGTAGATTACTAGTGGAGAAGATAGAAAAAGTGAACAGATGGAGAGAACACCTTAATGAATTGTTGAACACAGAGAATGAAAGTAATGCAAGTACTGTATAAGTGGCTGGGGAATGGCTGGGAGAAGGAGGGGTGTGGGAAGAGAGGAAGAAATCAGTAGGATGGAAGTTATGGAATTATTGAAGAGAGTTAAAATGGGGAAAGCCCCAGGAATTGATGGAGTGAGTGGGGAAGTGCTGAAGTATGGGGGAGAGATAGTAATAGAATGGACGTAGAATGTGTGCAGATTGGCCTGGAAGGAAGGTAGAGTCCCAGGGGATTGGAAGCCAGGTATAATTATTCCCCTATACAAAGGAAAAGGGGAAAAAGAAGTGTGGTAATCATAGGGGCATTTGCCTTCTTAGTGTGATAGGAAAGGTATATGGTAAGATGCGTTTTGACAGAGTTAGGGGAGTAGCAGAGGAGTTGGTTGGAGATGGGCGGGGAGGTTTTAGGAAGGGAAGAGGTTGTGTAGGTCAGATATTCATTCTTAGATCTTTAGTGGAAAAGTTTCTAGAGAAGGGAAAGAAATTATATGCAGCCTTCATGGATTTGGAGAAAGCATGTGACAGGGTGGATAGACAAGGATTGTGGAAAGTATTCAGATTATATGGATTAGATGGGAAGTTGCTGAAGGCCACTAAGAGTACATATGAGGGCGCAAAGGCTGCAGTGCATGTGAATGGTGAACTGAGTGAATTTTTCCATTTGAAGGTTGGTTTGAAACAAGGATGTGTCGTGTCTCCATGGTTGTTCAGTCTGTATATGGATGGGGTTGTGAAAGAGATGCAAGGTAGGACAGTGGATGTTGGGGCAGCCCTGATGAGAGGGGGCAGTGTTTGGAAACTCCCTGTGCTGTTGTTTGCAGATGGTACCATGTTGATAAGTGAAGACGTATGGGAGTTGTAAGGCATAGTACAGTAGATGAGTTTGGGAGGGTGTGTAAGAAGTGGAATCAAGGGGTGAATGTAGGGATGAGTAAAGTGATAGTCTTCAACAGAGGTGAAGTCAGTGAATGTGCAGTGAGATTTGATGGGGAGGATGTGGAGAATGTGAGTGCATTTGAGTACTGTACAGTACTTGGGTAGTGGGATGAGTAAGGATGGAAGTTTTGAGGGTGAAGTGCTTGAAAGGGTGCAGCAGGGAAGAAAGGTTGCTGGTTCCTTGAAAGCAGTGATGAGAAGCAGGGAAGTGAGCATAGAAGTGGGAAGGCTGCTGCATGACAGTATTGTGATACCAACTCTAATGTATGGAAGTGAAGCTTGGACCCTGTTGGAGGGACAGAAGTCAAGAGTGAGAATATGAGTTATTTGAGAGGAGCATGTGGAGTCATATGGAGAGACAGACTGACAAATGAGGAAGTAATGAAGCGTTGTGGATGTGGTAGGAAGCATTAGGAGAAACACATTGAGGTTGTTTGGCCATGTGGAGAGGATGGAGAGTGAGAGACTGACGTGGAGAGTGTATATGAGTGAGGTGGAGGGGGGGAGAGGGAGGGGGAGGCCAAGGATGAGATGGAGGGATGAAATGGAGAGGATATGAGAGAGGAGGGGTGTGAGCTGGGAGCAGGGAATTGAAATGGCTGGGGACAGAGTGACATGGAAGCGATTTGTTTGTGGCCACCCCTTACGGGATTAAGGTATCTGGCGATAGATAAATAGTGAAGTTTCAGCCTCGAAATGCACTGGAACAACTGTGCTTTGTAATGGTGGGAGAATTACAAAGCACAAATGTTCCAGAAAAATTAACTCACCCAGAGACATGTAAGATGATGCTTGAAACAGTTGGATATCATAACATTCCATCACCCAGCTTGCAACTTTTCCTGTATATACTACCTTTAACATTGTTCAGACTGGGATTTAACATTAGTCGGCTAGTCACTTGCTATGCTCCATTTCACTTAGTCTGGCACCATCAATGATGTCCTCAACACCTGTAGCATTGGTAAGGTCCTCAGTGCTGGATATACCTTTCTGTATTGCCTTTTATATTGGTTGTCAAGGTAATAAATAGAGGTTCATCTAGTGCAAATGATTTACATAAACACAACAGGCACTGAGGACATCACTGATGGTGCCAAACTTGGTAAAATGGAGTATAGTAAATTCCATGTCAGACTAGTATAATTTTGGAATTACAGTATACACTAGTCTGGGTGGACTAGTAAAAAAATTTTGACTAGTTGTATGGGTTTTTCATGCTGGCACTTGTATTTTCTGTAATTTTCCAGAAGGTGCATGCCTGATCATACCTACATCTTTCCAGGAAAATCTGAATGCCCTGGACTATTTTGGAACATACCTGTTCTAATGTACATCTTTCCAAAGAAATGTTATATATCCTGGAACATTCTGAATGCATGATTGCTTGAATTTCCCAGAGCAATCCTTTTCCAGAATTTTCCAATGCTGGATATAAAATCTATCTATTGCCAAACGCCTCAGTCCCGAACGGGGTGGCCACACACAAATCGCCTCCATGTCACTGTGTCCCCTGCCATTTCACTACCACGCTTCCAACTCACACCCCCCTCTCTCACATACCTCTCCACTCCATCCCTCCATCTCATCCTCGGCCTCCCTCTCCCTCTCGCCCCCTCCACCTCACTCACATACACTCTCCTCGTCAATCTTTCACTCTCAGTCCTGCAAAGACCATCCGGCATAAAGGAGAAGGTTGGAACAATTATTGAAAAAATTGAAAAAATTAGGAATTTGACAAATTTTGAACAGTTTGAAGGATAAGATTTTGATAAAGAGTGGGAGAAGTGGGTAAAAACAGTATTGTTACGTCCCCATCCTACACTGCCGCAGGCTCCAGCAGCAGTAGTTCAGTATATATATATATAGGAAGGATGTTGCCCAGTGAGTTGTTCTCCCTATGTTCAGTCTTTCGCTGTGCATCAGTGAGATCAGCTGAGGCATTGAAAATAAACACTGGGTTCTTAAGTACATTTTTTTTTTTTTTACCAAATTATTGCACTTAATGCTTGCCAACTTCATTTTACCGTTTTCACAATTACCGGAGCTATACAATCTTCACTAACCCACTAACAGTAAACTCAAACTGAACTGAAAAAGAAAGTGACTCCCCTAGGCTCTTCCACCTTATTATATAGCCTTGCATTATACTCAGAGCTTCTAGTTTACTCCAGCACCTGCAGTTACCAAATCAGAGACATCCAAAACATGCCAGAGTTTACCTACACTGCATAACACGCTAAATTATTTAGCATACATAGATAGTCTTCGAGAGAAGTGAAGCCAGTGAGTGTACAGTGAGATTGGATGGGAAGGAAATGGAGAATGTGAGTGAATTTAAGTACTTGGGCAGTGTGATGAGTAAGGATGGTAGTCTGGAGGGTGAAGTGCTCGAAAGGGTACAGCAGGGAAGGAAGGTTGCTGGTTCGTTGAAAGCAGTGATAAGAAACAGGGAGGTGAGCATGGAAGTGAAAAAGTTGTTACATGACAGTATTGTGATACCAACTCTGACATATGGAAGTGAAGCTTGGACCCTGTTGGAAGGACAAAGTCAAGAGTGAGAGCAGCGGAAATGAGTTATTTGAGAGGAGCATGTCGAGTCATGGAGAGACAGACTAACAAATGAAGAAGTGAAGGAGCGTTGTCTTGTGGTTGAGGACGTGATGGGAAGTGTTAGGAGAAACACGTTAAGGTGGTTTGGGCATGTGGAGAGGATGGAGGGTGAAAGATTGACAAGGAGAGTGTATGTGAGTGAGGTGGAGGGGGGGAGAAGGAGGGGGAGGCCGAGGATGAGATGGAGGGATGGAGTGGAGAGGTATATGAGAGAGGGGGGTGTGAGTTGGGAGCGTGGTAGTGAAATGGCAGGGGACAGAGTGACATGGAGGCGATTTGTTTGTGGCCACCCCGTTCGGGATTGAGGTGTCTGGCAATAGATAGATAGATAAAATTACCATACATAATTTAACAATCACATAAATAAACATTATAAAGAGAAAGAGCACAAAAATTAATGTACAACTTACAAAATAACACTGCTCACAATAGCAAGATAACTGGCAACTCTGACACGTAACTGAAAAATACGAGAAATACTGAGAACCTTCCAGTACAGTACAGTACTTCCTATTTAGCAAATCCCGCTTCTCAACACTATATTCTGTACTCAACAAGGTGTTTGGAAAAATAAGAATGTCACATAATGTGAAACCTGAAATAGATAAAGCAGTAAAACAACTAATGAAAAATAAAAGATATAGGGAAAAAAGAAAATGGTGAAAACAGAATGAGGGAATTAATAAATGAAAGAAAAAAATAACAACAAATAACTGAAAATATCAAACAAAATGACAAAATTTTAAGAAATAGAAAATATGAATTACAAAAGGAATAATAGTGATGTACAATATTATGGAAGAGAAGGAGAAACAACTGTGTCAGTACATAATAAATGACAATGAAGGAAATGATATAAGAGAACCTGAAAAAGTAAAATGAAGGGACTCAGAAAATTATAAAGAAATATTGAAAAGCAACCAGGCTGCTGATGAATATGATGAATACCCGGTATACAAAATTATTAAAAAGTCTCATCAGCAAATGTTGGAAATATAAGTGTAAAGGGGTATACAAAAGCCCGCATTGCTTAAAGGCAAAGCGGGAATCCTTCTTTGACTCAGTGCACGCCTATGAAGCCCAAGGGACCCGGATCTAATCTTGGCCAGACCAGTGATTAAGTTTCAAGTTCAGTCATTACATTAGTTGGCAGCAGTGTGGGATGTGAGGTGAGGCTTAGAGGGCAATGATGTTGTTGATGGCGTCTTAGGCTTTACATCTTGGGGTGAGCTGTCTGGTGTGGTCTGCAGCACCCCCAATGGTGGCTTTCAGTGCTAAGCTACCACGTGTGTTTAAAACTGACCAAATTAATCACCAGGGGGAGAAAAGACTGATTTAATGGGTTATATAAAAGCCTGCATTGTTTAGAGGCAAAGTGGGGATCCTCTCTTTGGCTCAGTGGTAACATGCGTGCACAGTTCATCCTATGTTTATACCTTACATCAATGCAGTAAAACCTCGATATAACGGACTTCAATAGACCGGAATTCGCTTTTATCGGACTCGAGGAGCTACCGGACTAAATTTCTATACTGTATATCGGAAAAAGTCCGATAAAGCCAGAAGCAGTCCGGACTGCCTGACCACTTCAGCTATGTTCACCACAATAAGGTAAATAAAAGACATGTTTATCAGTGTACAGTACAGTATTATTATACCATTTGATTAATGTAGTGAAGGTATAACACAGTACAGTACTGCAATGGTAGTGAAAACAGTTTAAAAACCATTGATGCAATCTGAACTAATGTCTGATTTATCAGAAAAAGTCCGGATTAGCAGGGGAAAGTCCGGATGTCGCTTTTATCGGAATTTCGCATTTTTTGGAATGGTTAGGTCCCCAATTAGTCTGTTATAGTGAGGTCTTACTGTATGGACTTTTCTACCATACATTGTCTACATATAATACTCCTATGATAACAGGTATGTATATGAAACATAAGCTTTTGAAGGTATGACCTCACTACAACGGACTTCAGTAGACCGACGTTTGCTTTTTTTCGGAGTCAAGGAGCCAACCGGAATTATTTCTTGTATACCAGGAAAACTTCGAAAAAGCTAGAAGCGGTCCGGACTGCCTAACCTCAGGGTAGGGCGGCCATATTGTTCATGCGATTTGTGTGCGTTTGCATTGGTTGGTGGTGGGCCGACAGCATTACTGTTGTTCCCCTGTGCTCTTGGCTCTGTCTGACCCACGTAATTTCCTCCCCCACATCATTTCTCAGGAAGTCCCTGATATACTGCCCGAAAGTGACAAATGATAAGAGAAATATACAAAGTGAATATCTTTAGTATGTAAAATTGTAAATATTAAGGTGCATAAAGTGTACAGTACAGTATTTGAAAAGTGTTTAAAATTCAATTATACCAGTAAAGTACTTTCTAAATGCTAAAAAGTAGAAAAGGGGTTTGCATTAATATTAATATAAATATATATTTAAGACATCAAGCTTTAATCACATGGCGAGCAGTTTGTGTGTATATGTGTCAGTTTGTGGCGGGCTGGCAGAGTCACTATTATTTCCTCGTGCTTTGCCTCAGTCAACCCATATCATTTCCCCCCCCTCCCCCCACATCATTTCCCCAAAGTCCCTGATATACTGCTTGACAGTGATGAGTGATAAGTGAAATATACAGACAAAGTGAACATGTTTGTTTGTAAGACCGTAAAAATTAAGATGTATAAAGTGTACAGTACAGTTTTGAAAAATGCTTAAAATTAAGTACACCACACGACACGCACAGTAGAAGCTACACCTCCAATTCCCATCCACGATTCAGCTCCTGCCAGTGAAGACAATCAGGATGATGATTCACTGCTCCTTAATAATGACCCTGAAGATAATGGGTAATGGATTTGAAGAATTTGCTCTGACGGATCCTTCACCAGGTGCTGAATGATGATAAACACCTGGAAAAGTGGGGGGTAGAGAAGGGTGAGCCAAGTGAGTTGGAATGGTTACATAAGAAAACTTTTTTTTTTTCATTATGAGTTTTATTGTGTCCAAACTTTGCTTAAACTTTACTGTGTTATGCAATAAATTATTTATACTGGAATTTGGGAAAAAATAAGGGGCGAATGAGATACTGCCATGGGTCAGAAGGAACTGGTGGAGGTGAAGCAGGATGGTTAGGTTAGGTTAGGACCGGACATGAAATTAACTGCTTCCACCTTTTTTCTAGCTGTTTTACTTAAGAACCATGCATGGAAAAATTAAATTGCAAGCAGGAAGTTATGATTAACATTTTTGGTGATTTTTTAACACATTTACCGCATGATGAAAACAGGTTAGGTATGAAGTTAGGGTACAGTACAGCATGTATGCTGGTGATAGGGGGAGCTGGAGCTCCTGTTTCACTAGCTCCTAACCATCCCCCTTTGCTGACCTTTTCAGTGTGACAGTAACATGGAGAGTAGACCAGCATACTCTCCCAAACATTTCCTCTAACTATCCTACGTACTACACCACATGCGCTTTACATATTACACAACGTATCCCACTACGTTGCAGGGGTTGACACCAGCAAGGGCATGTGGCCAGAAAACTTTGCCCCCGCTACCTAGTGGCGGACTTTGGGGGGAGGCATGACGGGGGTTCCGCCGGCATAGATCATGGGTCCGGGGCGAGATGGGGCTCGAACCTGTGCTAGAGGGTACAGGGCATTGCGGTTCCCAGGCTGTCGCTTCCGCTCAATAGAGAGGGGCCCGAACCTGGAAGTAGCGCTCCAGGAGGCTGCCCTATCAGTGGGTGTATAATGGCGGGGCAGTCGCAGTGCTAAGCCGCGCTTGGAGGGTGTCCCTGCAGCTGTCCTGGCAGGGTGCCCTGAGGCCACTACCACAGCCACTGGTAAACTGGTGGTCTAGGGGTCCCAGATCCATTGCCTGGACCTGGGACTGTGCAATGGGTCGGGCCTTTGGAATGTTTACCCCCCTTTATCTTACCAACTATGATCTACAAGTACAAGCATCAAAGCAAGCCTGAGGACAGCAAATCACCCAGGGGGTTTAGGGTGGGTTCGTGGAATGTGGAAAGTTTGAGAGGAAGAGCAGGGGAAGTCGTTGAGGCATTCAGTAAGAGGTGGGTGGATGTGGCATGTTTACAGGAAGTCCGGTACAGGGGTGGATCAGCCAGAAAGATTGTTGGGAAGGAGTGCTACTATAAGTTGTTTTGGCAGGGGGGAACTGACGAATATGGGGGTGTGGGTGTGTTGGTTGCGGAGAAATGGGTGGAATATGTCATGAATGTTGAGAGTAAGTGATAGGATATTAGTAGTGAAAGTTTTGATCGGGCTGAAAATGATTTCAGTTATATCGGCATATGCTCCACAGGTAGGATTGGATGATGCAGAGAAGGATAGATTTTGGGATGATTTAATACGTGTAGTAATTGGTATGGGTGATGATGAGGTAGTGGTTCTGGGAGGGGATTTAATTGGTCATGTGGGTGAAGCAGCTCAAGGTTATGAAGGAGTCCATGGAGGATGTGCATATGGTGTGGGGAATGCGGAAGGGGAAAGAATACTCGAGTCTGGGGAGGCTGTGGACATGATTGTGTGCAACACACATTTTAGGAAAAGAATGAGCCGGTTGATTTTTTTTTTTTTTTTTTAATGCATGGAAGAGGGAACCAAAGGCCACGGGCCTGCATACTGTTCCTTCCAAGAAAAAGCAAAAACAGTACAAAAGAGAGCCAAATTCAAGATCCGTTCAATTCGAGATGCCTTGACACACTGCATTTGAAAGACTGGAGATCATAGGAAGTAGGAAATACAGACAGAGGAAGACAGTTCCAGAGTTGACCAGTTGCATGAATAAAAGACTGGGAGTAACAGTTAACTCTTGCATTAGAGAGTTGGACAGAAAAGGGATGAGAGTTTGTTGCTAGACGGGTACTACGTGCCCGTCGTAGAGGTGGAGGGATGCAAGCAGACAGTTCAGAGGAACAGTGACCATTGAAGTAGCGATAGAAGAGAGATAAAGATGCAACAGTGCGGCGAAGAGACAATGGTTGAAGGGAATCAGTAAGAAGAGGAGAGTTAATGAGACGAAAAGCCTTTGACTCCACCCTATTGAGAAGAGCTGCATGTGGAGAGCCTCCCCACACATGAGAGTTGTACTCCATACACGGGCGAATAAAACCCGTGTACAAGGTCAACAACTGTGCAGGGGTAAAGAAAGTACGGAATCGGCTTAGCACACCTAATCTCTTGGAAGCAGATTTCACAAGAGATGTAATATGTTCTTTCCAAGACAAATCCTGAGAGAATGAAACCCCAAGCATGTTCAAGGATGATGCAGGACATAACTGTTCATTATTAAACACTAGTGGGTAATCCTGAGGAAGATTTTGTCGGGTTGATAAGTGTAAAAACTGAGTTTTTGATGCATTGAAAATAACAAGATTATTTTTACCCCAGTCAGAGATACGAGCCAAATCAGACATTAGGTGTGCCATAGCCTCATCCCTCTTTTGTTGAAGCAACTGCTGAGATGGACGTTGCGGGAACCGAATGGAAAGGTGAAGGGTGGAATCATCAGCATATGAGTGGATAGGGTTAGATGTACAGCTTAGAAGGTCATTGATGAATAAAAGGAAGAGAGTAGGTGATAGGACAGAACCCTGAGGAACACCACTGTTGATAGGTCTAGGAGAGGAACGATGGCCGTCTACAACAGCAGCTATAGAACGACCAGAAAGGAAGCTAGAGATGAAGGCACTGATAGAAGGATAGAAACCGTAGGAGGGCAGTTTGGAAATTAAAGATTTATGCCAGACTCGATCGAAAGCCTTTGAGATGTCAAGTGCAATGACAAAGCTTTCGCCAAAGTCCCGAAGGGAGGATGACCAAGAGTCTGAAAGGCAGGTGAGAAGATCGCCAGTGGAGCGTCCCTGACGGAACCCATACTGACGATCAGAAAGAAGGCTGTGACAGGAAAGGTGCTTTAAAATTTTTCTGTTAAGAATTGACTCGAAAACTTTTGATACGCAGGATGTTAAAGCAATTGGACGATAGTTAGAGGGTTGGGAATGGTCACCCTTCTTTGGGACTGGCTGAATGAGAGCAAACTTCCAGCAAGAAGGAAAGGTACAAGTTGAAAGACAAAGGCGAAAGAGTTTACCTAGGCAGGGTGTAAGCACAGAAGC
>JAGKTI010010753.1:0-10046 GCA_018397915.1 Birgus latro
CTCTCTCTCTCTCTCTCTCTCTCTCTCTCTCTCTCTCTCTCTCAGGTCGTTCATTCCTATTTACAAAAATTCAGAGGCATCGAGTTATTGGTACTAATATAATCTAACACCGAGGAAACTGAAAATTTCTGCAAAGACATCAGTTGAGAATTTAAGCGTAACTACGATTAAGACTCACATTATCAGCTTTCAGCATTTCCAGTTCATGTATATATATGTAATTCAGTACTTTACAGTGGCATGGGTGAGGCAGTGGAATTATGTAAGCAATACTATTTTCTTTGACGATTCTAAAGAAAACGCCACCTTTAGCAAGATATTAGGGAGTAACCTCTGTACTGTGTTTGATCAGGTCTGGAACACGGTGGTACGCCCCTGACCTCCCCTGTGTGTGTGGTGACCAGGGGCAGCATCCTTACCACACACGGCTGGGAGAACATGGACAACACCTCCACCTTCGAGCCCCCATTCAGGTCTGTTCATTATTATTCATAATTTCCTTGGTAAGCTTCTTGGCGTTATCTTGTCACTTGATTAGAGCAGGTAAAACGATTTTTAATTATTCCTGTAATGTTTACTTTGTTCAGTGTTTTTATACCAGTGTTCTGTTCTGTGTATTTTAAAATGTTTGTAAAATCTCTAGGACAGTTTTTTGTTGTTGTTTTGTTTTGTTTATACAGCAGTTTTCTTAGTAATTTCAATCACTCATTCCGCCCAACAGATTGTTCCGTGACGGTGGGCGGACGTACGTACAGTGGGTGGGCGATGAGGAAGGGCGTGAGAGGGCTGGTGGGCGGGTGGTGAGGGTGGGGTTGTTGTGTCGAGATGCCGCCCACCCAGCCACTCCACTCTTCCACCCTTGCCTCGCCTTCAGGGTGGCAGGCACGCACGGTAAGGCAGGGGGAGACAGGGTAAGGCGAGGTGAGGTGGCATGCAACAGACTGAGACAGGATGGGACAAGGGGTACAAGTGAGGCTTTGTGAGGAAGGGAAAAGTGAAATATGGCAGCGTGGAGCAGAGTAAGGCAGGGTGAGGCAGGGAAAGGTGAAATATGGCAGAGTAGAGCAGGGTGAGGCAGGGTTAGGTGAGGTAAAAAATAGGGTACGGCAGAGATTAGAAGGAGGGGAGGGTAGATGAAGGAATAGAAGGACAGAGGAAGGAAAAGAAGGGATAGAGTAGGAAAAGAGTGAGAAAAAGGGACTTAGAGGAAAGGGAAAGAGAGATGAAGTAAGGGAAGATAGAGGAAGGAAGGGAACGACAGAGGAAAGATACGAAGAATAGAATAGAAGTAGGAAGTAAATGGCAGAGGAAGGAAGGGAAAGGGTTGTGTGGGAAATGTAGGGAAAGGAAGGAAAGGGAAGGAACTGCGACAGAAGGGAAGGGTAGACAAAGGAAGGGAAGGTAAAGGAACAAAGTCTCTTTATTTCTTTTTTACTGATGTGGACTTGTGACTGGCTATTATAACAGTATGTTTTGTTCTTGCACCTCTCGTCAAAGTGCAGATGAAGGTTTAGAGATACTTAGGATACTTGGTTATGAAGGATAATCGTCATAATTAGGTCTGTTTATTCCTCACATAACTTGAATCAGTTATTTAGTTGCTTTATCTTGTATTCGTCTAATATAAAAGCGTATAATGTTCTCATTCTAAAACTGGGATTGTACATGACAAATGCAATCATTAATCCAATAATCCAAGTTTTGCAACCGGTCTGATTAACACACCTATCAGTAACACAGGTTGATTACCATAACATTAATGAAATCACCTTTCTTCTTGATTAGCATCAGTTAAGCCACACCAATTTATATCAACTAATCCACACTAATATCGATAAAACGCAATTATGACAAAAAATAACATCCAGTCGCCCACCTGATATCATAACCCAAACAAATTAACACAGCATCAATCAGCTTACCTATCCCTTAACGACAGGTGTGTGGGAGGCGGCACTGTCTGCACCTGTGGGTTCGGGTGCGGATGGTAGTGCGAGGGGCGACGGGTTGGGTGCGGGGGAGGGCGTCATCATAGGCCTAGTGGTGGCGGCCCTGGCTCTAGTCTACATCGTGGCTATGGCAGTGTTCCTCAAGGTCAAGAGGAAGAGGAAGAGGGACAGAGATTTGTAAGTCAAGCAGATAGATATTGCAGACTGATATATACAGTGATATGTGTATAAAGATAATGGTCATATATATATATAAAAAAAAAAACAATATACAGCAGTCTAATGCCGCAAAATAAAAACGTGTGTGTGTGTGTGTGTGTGTGTGTGTGTGTGTGTTCAACCAGTAACTTAAAGAGGCCCCTAACGCTTTTCGCACATATTAGACTACATGAGTTACAAGGACGAGCAAAATTAGTACTAAAATGTTCTCCTGAATGTACAGTCGCAAACATTAATTCTGATCCACTCCATAACCATGAATAGTGAAACGGCAGCGACTTTCGGCATCAAGAGAATCGATCTTCAGAGTCCAATAAACATTTCAGAATATCATATAAGATTTTTATTTTATTTAATTTTTTTTGTAATAGTTCGACAGAAAGGTGGAACGATATTTCTGTGTATACGCAATTTTTTTTTCTCCCAAAATAATAGACCAACTGATACTAAACTGACACATGGACGAAACTTATGCCAAATACCCACGTTCATTCACTCTTCTTTTCAGAGCACGTTTGGCGGAGGAGGGAGGCCAGGGAGGGAGGGGGCGAGGGGGAGGGGGAGGAGGGGGCAGGGAGAGATCACGCCTCCCTCGTCCCCCACCCAAGCCCCCCTCCCTCCTCGTTACCCCTGACGACCCCGAGGAGGAAATAGTCGACCTTTCATTGAACTCCAGGGCTCGCAGGGCAGCAAAGGTCAGTCCAGGTCAAAAAAGTTATGAGTAACATTCTGGGGCGTGTTCTTCAGTCAGGTGGGTTGGTGACTCGAATGGTGGCAGAATAAGGGACTGGAATATGGAGTCAAGATCTTATTTGATTATATAAAATCACATGGATGGGGACAAACTTCAATAATTGCCTTCATACACCAGGTTAACAAGCATAAGAAATTCGTTATCAGTTATCACATAGCGCACAAAGCTACTGTTTCGTGGGTTTCATACTCTTTGGGCTGGCTGAGCACGAGAAAAAATAGTTATGTTTTTGTACAGTAAATCTAGCTGCATTGGTTAGAAACTGGGTTATTACATGATGATGGTGTTATCACTGATGATAATTGATGATGATGATGAAACAGTAAATCCATCTGTGTTTACCAGTCACCTGCAATTAATCCACCCTGCATCATCTGCTCACTTGTATGCATATGTGTGTATCTCAGGAGCGTCGGACCCGGAGCCCGAATAGAAGTGGGGTCCGTGGAGGCAGTGGATGCGGTGCTGTAGGGACCCATGAACCCACAGATGGCTTGGAACGCGTCCACTCATCTCCTCTGGCCGTGGTGGAGACGCTGGGTGAGCTTTCCTTGATATGGACACACTGAATGGAAATAACAACCTCCATACGTTGACCCGTTCATTGCATGCCTCTACAGTTGGTATTACATTAGTATATGCTTCATTCTCAGATGTGTTAAAGATGGCACTGCAAGGTATTAAGAGTACTGCTAAGCTTTTAATATATTTTTATCTTGTCATACGTTGAAAAGGTCATACTCTAGACAGTGCATAAGTTGTTAAGGACGGTCTTCGCATTCGGTAGGCATAGATACATCGCCAGTATGAATCGATATTAAGAGTGAGTTATACTTCTATTTCTTTAAGCATTAGGCCGAAACTGCAGTACTGACATGCTTTTTCAAGTACACATGTTATAATAGGATGCTGGGGTGAAATTGATAGCATTTTAGGATCTGCACTTTTACGCGAGGTATTTGTTTCGCGGACTGTTTTCTCATTTCACACATAGAGTAAGTTGCAACAGCCGGCAGTTCATAAATAAGTCGTTACGGGATTTCCTTTATGGCTAACGAAATAAACTTTAAGCCTTTCTTTTATTGGGTAAATGCTTTGGATGCTGCTTGACTTAGTGGAATTAACGGGATCAGTACAGGGCGACTATTCCTAAAGTGTGTTGTGTTGCTACCACTGACACACTCTCTCTCTCTCTCTGCCATTTGTCTTTCCATTTCGTAGCATCCTAAGATCCGTATGGTCTGTATATCCACGCCACTCCAAGTAACACTCCCCCATATACGCAGGAGAGGGTGATACGAGGGGAGAGGGAGTTCAGGGAGAGGCAGGGGGCACTGAACAAGACTCGCAGGATACACAGGCAAAGAAGAAGCTGTATTTCAACCCCGCCTACTTTGATCCGGAGCTCCTGCAGGTGAGAGAGAGAGAGAGAGAGAGAGAGAGAGAGAGAGAGAGAGAGAGAGCTGTATCTTAGTTATCCTCTCATTTTTTCAGTTATTATATTTATCTCCTTCCTAAAACTGACACGACTTGTCCCTTTCTTCTTCTTTCTCATTCTATGAGTGTTTTTCTATGCCTTCTCAGACCGCATTTTCATATTATCTTATTCCCGAGTACATCATCAGTTTTATCTTGTCTCTTGCTCTCTCAATCTCTCATTTTATTCACTGATTTTCCTTCTACCATTTCTTTTACCCCTTAGTTTTTCTCTATGCTTTTCACTTCCTTCAATGACTGTCATGATTTTTCGTTCATTCATTCATTTTACTTCTAAGATTTTCTTCCCATCCTTTCTTTATTTCTATATTTTTCCGGTTCCTGCTTTTCCATTATTTCAATTATTCTTTTGTCTTCTATAATTGTTCTTTCTACTAATATATATTCTTCATTTCCAGTCGCCACCTCCCGCGGCCTTGGAGTTCCTGTCCAAGATCCGGGAGATGATCAGTGTGGCTAAGACCAAGATGAAGAGCAAGACCTACCACCCGAGCCTCCAGGACATCCCCGAGGAGGACCACTACTCCCATTACTCCTCGAGGTCTCTCACCGCCACTCCTGGAAGCGTAACCTTTAGAGACCTGGAGAGGGAGGAGGAGAGTCTGGAGGAGGAGCAGGAGGAGGAGGAGGATGCTGTTGGTCCCAGTGATGTCAGTGTTCAGAGCGATTCGTTGGAGAGGCCGAAAGACAATGACAGCCGGAGTTCCACGCTCAAGAAACTGGCACGAAGGGTCAACAGTCATGGAGAGAGCATTGTTAGTGAGATTATTAAGACCCTAGACCTCAAACCTCGTCTGCCTCGGGCTGATGGCATGTTTGGGACGCCACACGCCGCCAAGTCCTTAACTCTGGCTCAGAAACCGCCTCTTCCACCTCCACCCAAGCCTGTGAATGCCAGGAACGATTCCCCTGAAGTCGAAGACGATTTTCCTGAATTGATCAAACCATCGATGTTGAGGAACGTCTTGAGAGATGGCAAGCGACTCACTGATCTCAACAACACCTTCGAGAACTTCCGCCAGGAGATGATGGCCACCTTCCAGAAGATGAAAAAGGTAGGAGAAGCCATATCTCCAAAATCAAGTCTAACGAGGAATAAGAATAAGAACAAGGCATCGACTGGAGGCACGCTAGAAAAACTGGACAATGAGGCATCCTCGTCTAATACAGGGACAGGTGAAGGGAAAGTACACAAGTGGCTACAATCTCTGGACGGAAGGAACTCTTACACCAGAATGACCGATAGCAAGAACGTGGTGTTTGATTCCCGGGCAGCTGTGATACAGAAAGATGATCCCTCGCCGCCACCACTCCCAGAGAAGAACAGTAAGCCACCAACACCCCCGAGGAAGAACAGAACCCAAGCTTACCGCAGTATCTCCTTCAATGAGGTCAAGTCGTCAGCCCCAGCCGTGCCATCACTAACCAACGTGAGCACCCAGAACACGGTGTTCGGTCATCCTAGGCCACTGCAGGTCAAGCCTCAAGTAACCAGGTCGTTGTCGTGGCAGAGTGAACACCGCCACTACGACTCCAACCCAAGACAACCTCGCCCGCAGCTTCCAATCCCCCAAGACGTGCTCAACACTTCCTTTGGTTCTGAGGACGACTCACTGAACGACCTCCTCAGTGAAGCAGAGTCTAAAGTTCCCAAGATGACCCCCAGTGACTCTGATAGTGTCTACTCCGACTCCAGATCAAAATATAAGGATTCTTTGGGATCTGAAAAGGTGACCGACACATCCTCGAAATCGTTGTCTCGTCAGCTTCCCCGTGAGGAGGAGATGACGGCCAGAAATGAAATTTACAATAAGAACACGGGAGCCAAGACCATGTCGCGCTTAGCCAGGAACTCTGATGGACTGTATGAGAGGCTGAACGATCATGGTTACGATGAGGATGAAGACCACACGTATGAGGAGATCCACTTCCCATCCCGAAGTAAGCAGAAGCGAAAGGCACCACAGAAACCAAGAACAAATACAGTTGAGCGTAAGGGCAGGAGAGCTAGAAGCAGGAAGGACGACAGGGGGGAGGAGGAAGATGGGCAGTACAGCATCTACAGCAATCCAGACTCCTTGGTGAGCGAGGTTAGGATACAAGAAAGCTCCAGCCCCATCTACTCTGGTTGTAAAGTCACCATTCCCGTGGCTGACAATATGATTTCCGACCGTAACATCGGCACCATGATGGCGGGATATGAACAAGACACCCTTGAAAGACGAGGCAGTGGAAGGAGAACCCTAGACCGAAGTGGGAGCATCGCCTTGGACTCCCTCGAAAGACCGAAAATGAGGAAGAAAAGCGGGAAAGAGGACAAGAGTGACGAGGTACGTGAGGGGTCCAAAGTACAAAGGCGAAGGACCCTGCCTGGTGAGGGTGTGGTGGGGGGTAGGAGGGTAGACAAAAGCCTCCTGGATATCTATGAGTCAAGGAGTAGCACCAGAAGCTTAAGGACAACCAAGAGCCAGAGCCCTGAAAGGAACTGCTCACTTGTCAAATATTCGAGGTCGATGGGGGCAGTGATCAGCAAGCCTGGGTCATTCTATCTCAACAACACTGCAAATATGAACAACCACAAAACTGAAAACAACACTGGGAGTAATGGCAACGTCCCTGATACTGGTAACAGTAACACTAGGACTAATGGCAATAACAATAATAATAACTTAACTAGAAATAATAGCATTAGCAATAATAAAACCATCAGTAATAATAACAATAATTCAAACAGTGCTTACAACAGCAAAAACACCTTGAGTAAAAACAAAGAAAATCAGAAGAACATGCGAACCTTCAAGGACTATCAAGAAATGAGGTTCCAAAGAGGTAATACTGATTCTGACGCTGCCAGTAATTCCACCAGCAGCAGCAACAGTCCTCTCCCGGTCAGTGGAACGAGTATCAGCTTAAATTTCCGCACCTCTAGCCCGTCCTATAAGGAGGTTCGAGACGCAAGACCTCCGCTGCCACCAAAGCTTATTCGTAATCCTGAAGGTATGGATGAAAATATTTCCCCAACACTTCCACCTAGATCTCGCGGTGCTCCCCCTCCCCTGCCTCTCAAGAATCTCAAGCGGTCAGATTCCTTTGACTCGGAGACGGATAGACCGAAACTCCCTGAGAAGTCTCGCAAGAAGAAGGAGTTAGCACTCTCAAGATCGTCCAGTGGAGGGTCGATTCCAGAGCTGACCGAAGAGGAGGCACGGTCAATCTTACACGGTGTCCTGGCTCACTCCGATGCCCACAGACTCTCCCCGTTGCACGAGGAAGATGACGCTCAAGGACGTCACCATTTTTTAGGGTTAGGGAACACTGCCGGCGATCCTGACTCCCGTGACAGTGTTCCCTGCCTCGATATCTACTCCTCAGGATCCCTTGAGAGCCCCTCTTCCACCCCGACATTCAACTCCACCTGCCCGAGGAACAGCGAGGACTTCGGCAGGGGTTTGGAGACCAGTCTGAACCGTCGCCTACACATCGGTGGAGGAAAGGCGAGAGAAAAAGGAGAGGTTATACTGGAGCCAAGTTCGCCAGGTAGTGAGGCTAGAGTGAGTGGAGAATTTATTTTATCAACCATAGGACGTTCCCCATCCCTTCGCCGACAGTCCTCACTTGGGAAAGAACAGAAAAATGGATTTCTAGCGAGACTTCGAAGCTTCACGGATGGAGATATTAAGAACGATGAGGGGACTATCGGTAATGGTATGGAGATCGCCCTTGCCCTCAAGGCAAAGTCGGATTTAGAGAAGCATTTCAAGGAGGAAAGTGATGGAGAAACCATTAAGCGGACGTGGAGGAGAATAATAGAGAAGGCGGAGGACTGCAAGGAGGAGGAGAAGGACCGGGTTTCCATCAAGCAGCTTCAGCAGTACATGGACCACAGGGATAAGGATACCAAACTGAAGCAGGAGGACTCGGGTTATCATAGCACAGATTCCAGCGACTCGACACAGAATGCTTCTACCTCTAGTAATGACAGTCCTCCTACCTCTAACAACAGCAACAGTGATCAAATCCTGTCAGGTACAAGTTCCACAATAAAAAACAGCACCAATAACCACGGTCCATCCACGAATTCCAGCAATAGGCAAAGTCATCCCGCCTCCACGCTTCCATCTCCTCTTCCAGCCACTCACGCTTCCAGACGACAAACGTTTTCCAACTCCAGCACCTCCTCACCGAAACCCTACCTCACTAAGCGATCCTCCTCCCTCACGCGTCTCGAACCCGGGCCCTGGAACCCGGAACCCTTTGCCACTCTAGACCACATCTCCAGACACTCTTCCGGGGGTTTCCAGAGGGCCAGTCTTAGGGCTTCACTCAGTCGCAGGTTTCGAGGATATGAGGCCACGGGGGGACTCTCGGTATATGTAAACAACGGCTTCACTCACGACGACGATGTTCTTAGCAACAAAAATGGCAGCTTCCGTCGCCAGGCACGCTGTTGATTTACCCTTTTATCTATCAGCCATTCTATTTATCCTCATATCCATCTACCTGTGGATAGCTGAAAAAAAAAAAAAAGTCTGTTTGACCTGTAAATTTTAAAACAAATGTGTACCTTTGTTACCTTAAAACCGAAGCTAGGGGTCGGTTTCTCGTGTGGTAGGAGGCTCCCTAGCATCTGTTCCTCAGCGATTTATTTTGTTTATTGCACCATTACGGCGCAGATTCCTAACGTCATGAGTCCGAGGAATAAAACAATCTAACTTTGTCGAGAATAGCATTATGCTGACATCCTTGAGTTGAAGTTTTTTTTTTTTATGTGTCTTCTTATCATCCAGTCATTTTTGCTGCATCAGGTTCGTAGATGGCCCAGGAGACTCGGCGACACTACATGTTTACCAGTTTATTCCGGATATGGCACGCTATTATTCCCTTGTATGTCCCTGCGGCAAGCTGGGCCAATACTGCGTAGATACAAGAGAGAAACATATGTGAATGTTCAGGTGACATACGTCAAGGAAATCGCTAAGGAAGAGATGCCAGAGTCTCTTGACCTGACGATATTACGGCAAGTTTTTGTTTTTATTAATTAATTTATCTATTTATTTGTCTCTTTAAAGGTGCATCCACACTAGGTGGGAACACTGTAACTTACTGTGTATTGACAACAGTATTATAATCAAAACTGAGATGTTCACAGCAGCGATCAGTGACTAGGGCGCCTTTATATACTTTCTTGACAGGGTGCAACAAATGTTCGCTACACAAGTTTGTCGGTACCAACGCAAGTCTTTTAAGAACAGTGCTATAAACAGTTTTGACTACGATCCATGGTTAGAAACAGGGCTCAAAGTGTATCAGCATCATCGTCACACATGTCTGTAACATTGTTGGTAACAGAAACGTGGTCGCAAAGTAGCCCACACCAATGTAACTGCCTTTGCTACCAATTAAGCGAGAGCCAGTTTTATGTTGAACCATTATATCACATTAGCAGGAACCCAACAATTTACCGACCATCAAAATAGAGTTGACGACACTGTACCGTTGCCTACAAAAGTTCCGTTCCTCGTCATGAACTGCAGTAGCTCGTAACATTGTTAGTTTGTATTAGTTTGGATAATCAAAAGTAGGAGTCAGATAAAAGTAATTGTTCCCCCAACCAAGCAGATTAGACA